>LD343845.1:0-30407 GCA_001465055.1 Ptychodera flava
TCTCGAATTCACCGTCCTCCGACAGTGAATCCGCTACTCTGGATCTACCGGGACTGGAACCAGGTCTCGAACCCACCATCCTCCGATAGTGAGTCCGCTACCCTAACCACTAGTCCACGGTGCCTCATGCAAGTGAGTTTGTAATATGACATAATTGCCATTATCAAATACAGTATCTGATCAATCACATGATTTGGGGCCACTATAATCAAACAATTTTTACTGAATGTCTGCTAGGCATGATTGAAAAAAAAACTGCAAAAGAAAGATCCCAGCTTTGTTAGTTTGGATTGTCCCAAAATTCTCATTCCCATCCCCAAACAATGTCCTAAAATATCTGATCATTCAACTCACCTGTATGATATAGAGCCAGTAGTGGGACTGCATATTGAAATCCTTTGTCAATGAAATCAGACCTAGTGTAACAGCTGCAATAAGGATAAGGGATGAATATGAGTTCTGTTTCATGCATGCTAAAGGTATGGAAATTTTACTACAAAACTAATACAATTATGAATAAACATTTTAAAATGTTTGATTAACATTCAGCCAAAATACAATCACTTTTTTAAATCAAAATCCATCATATATCAATGATAGATTTTATTAGAAAAGCTTGTTTATCTAGGGTTGATCACTTAGCATGCTAATTGCACAAACAAGTTTTCTAATCGTCCTGCTCAATTGCTTTTCCTTCCCGAATTAATTTATGTATTTTGTATGACATAAAGGTGTATTTGTAAATGCCAAGAGCCATTCCTATTTGCGCAATTGTCTAAATTAATTGGTTCCATATTTTGTTTCCAGTTCAAAAATACATCTATGGTCTCATCAGTCTGTGTCTGCCAGTCTGTCACTCTTTCTCTCTCTTTCTCTCCCTACTGCCCATCCCCAACAAACAGTGAGATATAACACTTACACGGCAGCCAGCAAATACAGAACATGGAGCAGTATAGGATGGCTCTGTTGCGAACCCTCGCGGCATCAATATATTGCCTAGGACCCACCACACCACTGCTGACATGCATTTGTTTCAATGCTTTGTGAGTTAAGAAGTACAACACCTGCAGCAAACACATTAAGAAATCACCACACATTAATCCACTGCTATTGACATTTCATTTCAATGAAAACACTTCATATATGGTCAACACCTGAAATTACAATAGATACGGTATAATATAAATGAATAAACAATCGTACAAATAGATATGGCATAAATAAATAAAATACCAGGGTGCTTCACAGTGTTTAGTTGTCGGTATAGATTTACTGTAAAGGTAGAATGTAGCGAGAGGACAGATAATTGACCTCTTAATTTTGACAATACCTTTCTTGTATACCACTTTTGGGGGCATATTTTAATGCCCTTGGAGTATGAAAAATTTTCTCTGCCATAGTTTTTGGAAAATCCCTAAAAACATTTTGACCCATAGAGTTAACATGGATGGCGGTCATTTTGAATTCCAAATATCAGTAAATGTTGAGTAATTTGTTTGTCTATTACCAAACTTTGCATGGTGACCCCTGATTTTTATTCATGATTTGGCAAGAGTATGTTTGAAAGTTTCATTGAAGAAATTTGAGCAAAAGTTTAAATCTTTCACTTTTGAGGCACATACTACTTTAAATGCCAACCTACGGTTTTATGAAATCTGTTGATATAACAGCCTAAATAGTGTATGTGCAATGGACCTAGACACAACAATGAAACTGAAGCAAAAGGGTTCATGAATCATGGAAGAGCCGTTAGATATTGAAGAAAGGGAAAGTTTACTTAAACCTACACGGGGCAGTGAAGATGTATTTTGAAAGAACATAACCTTCAGTACTGTAGCTTGAGGTTTTGGACAGCTGTCCAACCCAAATACTGGGTATTTGGGTCGCATGATTTGCTATCATTCTGTGGTGTTATGTCAATTATCTGATTGACGTAGACAATTATCACTGTAATCACCCTTGCTGTGTGTTGTGTTGTAGCTTACATAGTACAAGGTGATGAAATTTCAATAAGCACTTCACACAATAATATTTTGAGCTATTGTCAATACCAAATGATAGGCACTCAATTAAACTGGTGCAGTTTTAAACTTTGAAAACATTCAACTTGGTTGGAAGTTCCACATATTCTGTGTGACTACAAGTACTGAAAAACCAACTTAAAAATGATTAAGACATTAGGTACAAACTTCTTTAAAAAAGGTCACATACATACCAGATTTCCTGTCAGTGAAACCAATAGAGGAAACAAGAATACCAGTTTGGACACTAGATAAATATGTTGCTCCACTTCCTGCTGGGGAAAAAATCAGATCATGAAAATTTTAACATTCTAGGTAGACTGCATTGGACAGTATAAAGTCTATGTTAATTGAAAAAGTGGTAAACATGGGTATAATGGGCATCAAAGAAGCAAATGCAGGCAGTAAACAAATTGCCAGTGATTGATACTGTTTTGTTTTGTCAGGTTGCGGTGGATAGTAAACACCTATTGCCTGGTCATGAGGGCTATAGCGCCCGTCTATTACCCCGAGGGGCCGTGTGTTACCAGAAACACATCGCTATTCCCCGAGGCCGTAGGCCGAGGGGTATAGCGATGTGTTTCTGGTAACACACGGCCACGAGGGGTAATAGACGAGCGCTATAGCCCGAATAAAGACCAGGCTATAGGTGTTTTATAACACACCACATGCTCATGTTGTATTGTTATAAAGTTTTTAATGTGTTTTGATATTTTGCACCGCAACAATCCATTGTGACAAGTTTACTGAGCAATGTACAGCGGTTTCAGTTGTACGTGGTACAACTTTCTTTCAAAAAATATTCGAAGCATACCTAGCGACATCCTTAGTTGCACTTTAATCTTTTCCGTCGATGAGCTGTCAAGTTCCTACGCTGTTGGAATGTTGGGAAATGTTGGAAAATTTGTTTTAGAGAATGTGTCGTCACCTATCCCGGACGCACATCACGTTCCAGTCACCCGCCATTGTTGCAAAGCTGCAGACGACACTCCGCCCGTGACGGTCACGTGACCGGGCACTTTTCCAAATTTGGTCAGAACTATTTCCCTAGGGAAATAGCTTTTCAAAAAATACCCTCTGACGTCACTTTTTTTGATCCAGTAGGGACTAGACGTATCTATTTTCTCGTCACGTGACGTATTCTGGCGAATCGCGACACGGAATGAGCATGTGGCGTGTTATAAATATGACTAAAGGGAGTACAATAGCAAAGAAATTATCCTGGACATAAATCTAGTCATTTTTGTGATGAGAAGTTCAATTAAAATTTCCAGCTTTCACAAAAGCAATGAGGTGAAAATTAAGTTTCACAATTAACAGATCTCAACGCATGGATCTACACAAGTATAGATCAAAACAGAACTGTTTACGAGGAACGGTAGCTGTCACAAGCTCTTGATACCACAGTCTTGGTGTCATGCTCGATGTACATTTGAAGCAATGTCAATGTAAATGTCATATGAAAACTTACAGCACATTGTTTTGACCTATGATGCACTAGTAACACACACCTGTGAAAAGAACAGGAATTTTATTTAGGAAAATTCAAAAGTGTTACTTTGCAATATAATAATCATTAGTAAATTTTGAACATCAATATAATGATAAATGATGAAAATATAGCTGTGAACACGACTGATGAATTAAGACCGAGAAATTATTTTCTGATATTGATCACAGATGTGACCAGAAGAAATTTTTTGGATGGGAATTAATTTGTCTCAATTGTTTGTGGCTGCCTAATCTCAACTCACAGGACAAATTATTGTAGTGCCCCAAATGCAATTAATCATTAGCTGATCTTTTTGGATAACTATGCAAGACATGTATGCAGATGACTCAACCTTGCACAAGTCAAGAAAAACAATTATGGAGCTTAAGACTGCTTTATCAGTTGACCTAGAACATGTGTCATCATGGTGTAATTTCTATACCAGAATGCTGGTTAATGCAGCAAAAATAAAAACTATGTTAATTACCTCTCACCAAATGAAATCTCGCATAACATGGTTTAAATTTGATTTATTTTTACATAATGTGACCTGTTGACTAATGTTGTTAATGAAAAACACTTAGGAGTAATTTTGAATTGTAATCTCTCATGGAACAGTCACGTGACATCCATTTGTTGTGACAAATTAGTCATCTACTACCCGTACTTGCACAGAGGTTATCCTATACATGTTATGTTGGACTATTGCTCTGGACTTTTGACTATTGTTCAACCTTGGACTATTGCTGTGTTGTTTGGGGGAAGTGTGACCGGTCAAAGTGTAGTAAACGTTTTTAAGTTGCAGAAGCAAGCCATTCGTTTGGTATGTGGGGCAAAATGGGACCAACAAACCAGTCAACTGTTTAAAAGATTGGGACTGCTTCCACTTAGTAATCGCTTATCACAAAGGTGTCAAGATGTTCCAAACTGTCAATGGCATGTGTCAAAAATATCTGCAGAATATCTTTTCCAACCATCAAATGTCCATTCGTCAAGGTCAATGCGCTCAACTTTGATAAACAATTTGTTTTTCCAAAAATTAGAACAGAAATCACGAAAAACATTTCTTATTCAAGTGCTCATTTTTGGAATGACCTCCCTTTGTCTTTAAAAAGTAGCAACCAACCTTCCTGAGTCACTTTTTTATAGAGGACCCATTGATCAGGTGAAAGGTGTACTATGCTTTCTGCTTCATTGTTTTATTTGCTGTTTTTCTCGTGTTCATTTTCTGGTATGTTGTTGTTTGTGTTTTGTACTTTTTGGTACATTTAACATTTTGTAAATTTATCATTGTCACCCTTGTGGAAGATCAGCCTTAATGGCCAAACAAGTCATCAACAGTAAATAAAGTTTAATAATAATAAAAATAATAATAATAATAATAATAATAATAATATGTGGCCTTTCCTGCCACCATAATATTAATTTGACATCTTGGTTTATTATTATTTCCACCCAACAGGAAACTTGTTTTACTCTAGGTACGGTAATTTTGGCCATATCAAATGTACTTAATAGCCTTCTGCATTATCAATATTTCTTTTAGAAAAAATTTACACACATATATATAAGCATCAAACAAGATGATAAGTGAGAAGATATATTTAGAAATCCTTACTCAAAATTCTGACAGGCGGTTCCATTTGACTTCGGATCGCCTTGATAATTCATCAAGGTGAAAGTGAGGAAGAAAGCAGCACACAAGGTCGGTACAATCCATGAGAGAATATACAGTACATACACACTTGGAAAATGACCGTATATCTAGAAGTACAAAACAGAGAGTACATGGGTTTTTAGCAAACCAGTCATCAGCAATAATGGAATCTGTCAAATTAGTATGATGACTGTCTATGAATTAAAGAAATTATTGCTTAATTGTGATAGAACCCACTTTCTCACATGTTCATTTTATATTTGATGCCATATCTATTCTTCTGTGCAAAGAGTTGATATTGTTATGAATATATAAAGTGGTCGTTGACCTGACAACTGTAACATGGTAACTAACCTGTGTAATTGCAAGATTGAACACCAGACTTCAAAGGCAAAAATGACTTTTAAGAAGTAAATGGCGCAAAGTTTATCAATGGTCTTCTCATGATGTGTATGAATATGTATTAAAATTTAAAGTCTCTGCATGGCAACTGTTCTTTACCACATTTTACCTGATTACATTAAATTATCATTTCTCTGATGATTCCAAAGTGTTTCTAATGTATTAAGGTAGTATGTGCCTCAAAAGTAATAGACTTAAACCTTTGCTCAAACTTTCTTCAATGAAACTTTTCACCATTCTCTTACCAAATTGACGATGAAAATCAGGAATCACTAATGTACTGCAGAAACACTACCTCACATTTACCAATATTTGAAATTCAAATTGCATCCCTGCCATTTTAACTGTATCACGAAAAAACTAAATTCTCAATGTTTTAAAAAAAACTAAAACAGTGAAAATTTTTCTTACTCCAAAAGCTTTAAATGAGTCCCCACTACTGGTAGATAAGAAAAAAAAACTTTGAGAGTCAAACAAAGAATTTAGGGCTGATCATGAATAGGTTATGATCATGAATGGGTAATGTAAACAAGAACAAACACAATTAACTTGCATTTCCAGATCATTGCTTTATCAGTGACTTTGCATAAACAGCCCTCATAGAAAATTAAATTTTACTTGTGTATAAATTTCATCACTTCCTCAATCAAGCACTGCCATTGTAAGATGATATGTGAAAGCTTGGACAGACTAAACATCGTCCCTAAACTTACAGGATTTCACAAACAAGTGACCTAACAGCTGATACTGCTCTGCTTTGTTATGTAGAGAATAACAATTTGTGACATGTATTGATGAAGGAGGAAATCTTTGATAGCTCATTTCAGGATGGTCTGACCAAAAAATGGCAAAAATAAGTGCAAAAATACACAATTAAAGACTTCATCATAATTTGAACTTATAATATCAAGATCATCCCTGAGAACATGTCTACCAAATATCAAATCTATGGGACGAGTAGTTTTTGAGAAACAAATTTTTTGACCAAAATGGAAAAAAAAATGTCCTTAAACTACAAATTTGCAGATTTCATCGTAGCTTCAATATATATCACTTTTAGTAAATCTGTAGGAACCTGTTTACCAAATATCAAAGCTATCAGACATGTTTTTTTGAGAAATAACTTTTTGACCAAAAATTGCCCCCAAAATACAAAATTGAAGATTTCATCATAACTTAAATATATCATATTTTGATCATTCCTATGAACCCATATATCCAAGGTATCAGACAAGCGACTTTGGTGAAAAAAAAATTGACCAAAAATGAAAAAATTGCCTTAAAAATACAAATATGCATATTTCATCACATTTTGAACAAATCTAAAGAAAGTCATCCCAAGGGACCTAGATGCAAAAAATTGTTGATACTTTGACATCAAACATACCGATTCTTTCATTGGTTTCCTGTTGAGTCTTTTCTTCATGCGGATGTAAACTTCTATTGCATATGTGAGTGTTAACAAGAAGGTACAAAGGAAAAAGGTCTGTGAATTGAATAGAGAAAAAGAAGGAAGAATTTGTAATACAGACAAGTTGATAACATGCATCATTGTAGGTAGGAAAGTAACGACAAACAATTTTTCGGATGATTTCATTTCATTTATACTCATACTTCAGCTACCTTACATTTTTAACTTTCAAATTAGAAATACCCAAAATTGTCAAATATAACACAGGACTCCTGATGTTAATTATCCCAAATTCTGTTATCATATCCTGGTAGCCATACCACTCAATTAGGTATAACTTTTACACTGTGCAGTTTTCTTTAAGCGGGAGTCCCCTTTAATAGCCACAGCATAGAGAACAAAAACATGGCATCAAACAGAAGGTGATAATGTATTTCAAAACTTCTGAAAACTTTAAGAAGCTGGTGTGCTAATTTAAATCATACAAGACTTGCACAGTGTGATTTTCATAGGTTTTGGTTTTCAATAACCTACCATGGAAAGACCAATCACAACCAGGCATTCTTTTTCATAATGGTTACTGTCGCCGTCTGCTATGTACAATACACAGCCAGAGAGTAGGAACAGTGATGCCAAAAGATCAGCCAGTGATAAATGGAATATTGGGTGAACCTTAAACACAAACAAATAAAAAACATGTACACTTGAATGTAATTTTTTATCCCTGATTTTCTTAATATTTTATTATTACAGCTGTCAAACGCTTACAGCATAGACTTGCACTTGGTACTCAGTTTTCATTTCTAATGAAATTAATAATCTTTTCATTGAGCTTTTACATAATAGTCTGAGGTCTAATCAAAGGAATCTATTGGATTTCAGAACTTGCTCTGTTCAGCTATACAACCACATTCTTTAGCTCGGTGTGAACAAATTCAAATATTCAAACATTTACAGTTTTGCACATGTATAAGGCCAGTCAGTAAGAATTTGCGAGAGCACAAAGAACTTATTTATAAGAAATTGAAAAAATGACTGTCTTCAAATATAAGCTACAACTTTTGATACATTTTGCTGTAGTTTTGTTCTGTTTACCAGAATAGTACTTTCTTCTATTCCAGCAATCCACATTGGAATGCCTTGAGTTCAAGTTTCAACTTAAGTGTCGGTATACGACAGATTTCACAAAAAGTTATACTGACAGGCAAACAACCACTTGTGAATATATTGTTAAAGTTATTGTGGCTTTAACTAGGACTTTAAGTCTGTTCAGACTTCATGTGTGTTTTACTATCTCTCTTTTTTTAGGTGTCTATGTATGCAAATATTTTATCAGTCCAAAAATAAAGTAAATAAGAATAACGAGATAGCAAGCAATCGACCACAATGCATCAAATTGTGCATTGATGTTTCTTATTCCTTGAACAAGACAAATTGTTTCCTTCAATATACTAAAAAATCATGATTTAGCGAAGAAGTTAGGTCTAATAAATATATTAAAAGCAGTAATCATATATCTGAATAGTTTTCTCATATTTTTTTCACTGTTATAAACACCATCACAAATCTCTAACAGAACAGTTGCATTTAAATATACAAAAAGTCCTTAACTCTTTAGTGGTAGTAATATTGATGGTGATGCACTTCTGGCTGAAACACTGAAGTTTACAGCAAAATTTATTCTGATTATTCACCATCCAGAGTGTTGGTTCACAATCACAAGGAGCATGCATATCTCTCAAGGAACAATTTGAGGTACTTGATATGACAGACAGTACAATCACAAATATCTACCAAGGGTATATTATGTAATGCTTCACATTTTAAAACAGGTGACAAGGCTACGAGTAAATAAAGGTACTGTACCCATATTCACTGGTAGCCTTGTCACCTGTTTTAACATGTGAAAATTACATAATATACCCTCGGTTGATATTGTGTCTACACATGTCTGACATATCATGGCCCTCAAATTGTTCCTTGAGAGATATGTATACATGTCTCTTATTGTTAAAATGGAAGATACAATGTTTCTCTAAAAGTACCTCCGGCTGGCACACTTTCCTCTTCCATAATGAAGAAACTATTATTGAACTTGCTCCTATGATGCTGAAAGACACAAGAGAAAGCAAAAGGATTTTTTTATAGATTAGAATCAAATGGTATAACATACCAAAAGTCCAACTGTTCTACTCCATGCATCATGCTTTTAATTAACAACATGAAAGTTTCCTTATCAGAAGTAGAAATAAATAGTGAAATGCCAATACCATGATAATTTGATACCATATGTCAGCTTGGTAAACATTGGCAACAATAGTGTGTACATATATATTTATATCAATGACGAGATTGTTTAATATAAGGAAACTGTCACACCAAAACACAATACTAGAATACAATCACTCACTAGGAGAGGATCGAAGATCAATTTTTTTTATCAAAATATCACAGGTAGATGACAACTGTACTGAAAACTGTACACTTTGAACACAGAAGGAGACATTTAGGTCAAGAGCAATGCAGAACACACCTCACATGTTTTGCACATGTGACTGTATATCTGATATCATAATCGTAACATTTAAGAATTACTTATTGCATAACCTTAACCCATACAATCTTTCCTTCTCATTGTCAAATATGATAACAAAGTACGTGGTTCTCAATGCTACGTGTAAAAATAAGATGCGGTCAGTAACCCTAACTTATTAATTTAGGCTAAGGTAGTGTGTGCCTTGAAAATGAAAGACTTAAACTTTTGCTCAAACTTTCTTTTACAAAACTTTCAACCATTCTCTTTCAGGAGCAAGAATAAAAATCTGGGGCCTTAATGCAAATGTTGGTACCAGAGAAAAAAAATTACATTAAATTTGCCAATATTTGAAATTCAAAATGGCCACCATCCCCATATTTTCTCTATTGTAAAAACTAAAGTTTCTGTTTTCACAAAAGACGGTGAAAATTTGTGTGAAAAGCCCAGGGCTTGATAATGAGCCCACACAAGTGGTAGGTCAGAAAAGTATTGGAAAAAATCAAGTCTGAAGATCTGTCACCGAGGCAGTCATTTTACATTAATAATTGATCCTAATGAATAAGTATAAGTTTTGGCACATTCTAATGAGACATGTAACCATTTGCTTATTAACGTGTGATGGAAAAGTCAAATAAAAATTGTTAGTTTCCTTCAAGAAATAGCCATGAAAACAAATTATACAAACAAATTGTCAGGAGAGAGGGTGTTGCCACCAATGTAGTCCTTATCTGATCACTTGACTTGACTATACATTGACAGTTTGATGTGTGTAACTTGGATGGACTCACGTCCGACATCAAATCACATGACAGAACTTAAAATGCATGTTTGACACCCTCTAAACCTTTCTGTGTGAGTTCATGATAAAATTTGTATATGTTATACAACTTTGTGAAAAAAAATCAAGTATTTTTAAAAATAAAGATCTTTTGCTGTCGCTCAAAAAAACAGAAGTTCTTCAAGAATATTTATAGATGACAATACAACTGCTCTTGGTGAATCTATTCAACTTGTAATATGTAGTTATGTCAGAATTGCACAATATAAACTGACAGGGGTTGCTACTGGACAAGATACAGGTTTCACTTCGGAAAACTTCCTTTGCTTTTTATTATCTGACATTTTAACCTTTTAGCTATCAAAATTATTGTTTGTATTAGAAATCAGAAATAATCCAAATTATTGTTTTATGCAGACATTAAAAATAAGACTGGGAATAAGAAAATAGTCACGTTCATATAATAAATAAATATACGACTTTTCAGAATGGTTTGTTTGAGAGATTGTTTGACCCCACGATGTTGAAGTAAAAATAGAATTGGAAGTTGAATCTGGGGGAAAGATCTTGTCGTCTTGAATTTGAACGTTTTCTAGGGCCCCGTGAATCCAAAATTCACAAATTTCAATTGGAAATTGCACTACCATTATTTTCAATGGAGAGGGAAGGATATGTGTGTTGATGAAAAAGACGGTAAAGAATCGTCGATTTCTTCTTTCTTCGCCAGGTAAGAGTTGAAACGGCCGCCCAACACTACACCTTGTTTAGGAACTGGCGTATTATACTCAATACAACGAACCAGTCACTAGTCATTCCGCAAACACTTCACTGACCCAAAAATACAACGGGCTGTCTGTTTCATTCTTACAACATACCAGAAAAGAAAGGAAGTATTGTTCTCACTTTACTGTGCGCGCTTTCGCGTGTCTCCTGTTTCAGTACAAGAAGGTAAGCTGTCCCTGTCTATATTCCTTCACTACTATTGCAAATGTCAATTCTGTTTTAGCACAACATCTCGAAAATGTGGCCCAATCTTACAACGTCATTTATCAATTACTTGAGTTTCACGAATATTAAAAATGACATTAAGATTTGCGCCGCAAAAGTATTTACTGCAAAGTATTGCACTCTAAACACCCGACACACCTGATGGAACACAGTCTCTCCACCAAACTTGTCATTGAAATAATACTAGTGATGTTTACAGGAAATGTTTAAAAGTATAATACTGAACAATTATCTATAACAAAGTAACGATACCTTAGACAACTTGTAGATATCTCCGCGGCGCTGACACCGAGCATCTGCAAGTTAATTGATTAATGGTAATTATTTTTCGCGAAATTAACTTTGAATGTCGGTCCATGCTAAGAATTCAGATTCTTCAAGTGAAAGATTCTTTCCGGCAATCTATATAAAGCGGTGACTCATATCACCATATAAGCGAAGTGGCGAAAGGGCGGTTATAAAATACACAAGTGGCCGCGGGCAGGTTCAAACTGTGTACGACTAGCGACTGAATGACTGACGACAGTTGCTTGCTGCGTACACTCTGCTGACGCTTAAATTCCTTCCCGACCGACGGTAAATCTAACATTTGTGATCAAAAACATACCTGGTGCTCCGTGAGGACTGTTTCGTTAAGCGTTTGCGCCATAATTTCGCTGGTTTCATGGAAAAATTCAGCTGTGCAACTTTCAACCTACGATACTGAAGTAGCATGCAGTCTTCTGATGGTGATAAGCTTACTGATGGTCTTTTCTCATATATCATCGTAGGGTGCTAGCTATGTTAGCCTTTGTTATGTAAATATTGAGTTCACCTGGTCAACACATTACCAGCAGTATGCATATACATGAAAAGACCTTAATTGACCTACAGCTATCCTCGTTCCATAATGGTTTTTGATGAATTTGTTCAAGTTCCTCAAATCATTAAATGATGATAGAATGTTACTATCGATCCCTTAAAATTTAATACTAAAGTACTTTTTTTTAATTTATATCATACGAATACATATATTGGAATATGATCACAAGCGTAGGTAAATATCAGTAGAAGGAGGTGAGACAACAACTGATACAATATGGCGATCAGCCGGTCCGGACTGAATCTGTAAATCTCTGTGCGTGTGATCGAGTCGGTCAAGACGTCAACTATCTGATAACGGTTGGAACAGTGTAAGTCACGTGTGTCCAATATTCCTGTCCAAAAAAGTTAAAGTGCCCTTTATTGTAGGTTTTCTTTACCCTAACACAGACACATCATGATGGTGCAAGCGTCAGCTAGCTGAGGTGCGGCTTGGCAATGACAGGAGCCAGGAAGTCTATGGTATATTCTCTACTCCGTTCTGGCTCGGTGCTTACGCACTCGATAAACTCTCTCGCGACATGCAGTACTGCCATTTACCACTCCCTTGACGGGGATAACCATCAGACCATGTGCACGCCATCAAGCGAGTGCAATACCTGTTGTTGCGCTGACAATATACTCACGCATTTTAGTCGCGAAAATTACAATGTATGCGTCAGACTTCAATCCCAGCTTACACGAACAATTCACTAACATTTTCAGACACTTATATATCAATCACAATTTGCTAGGCACTACCACATAGTGTATTTTGGATCAATCGTAGAGGTGTACATGTGTATACTGAATTGAATACAACAACAGAAGTTAGCCAGTTGTTAATTTTGCTTGCAGGAGGACGACGACTTCCCCAGCTATTAAAACTCTCTTGATAACAGTACGTTATCAACATGGTTCAATTCTACTGTTCTCTTCAGTAGTGTCGAACCATAGACCATTGAGAAAAACTCCTTCCTCAAGGGTCTATTTTTGAACTCTAAAGGGAAGCGGGGTGATAGAGTGAATCAGTTATTCCAATCATTGATAACTTTGTACATCTTTCCACGGGCCAGTAAATCTAACTCCAGCTGATTCAACAAGAATTATTCAAAATAAAAGCACAGTTCTATCATTTATTTGCAAAAAGATGCGTAAAAGATGTTTTACATGTAACAGGACTTCAAAAACAACATGTAGCAAATTGACAAAAATCAAACAGTGTAACAATCAACCTTTCATGGAAACCATAAAAATTGCAGGTCAAGGCATCCAGCCACAAGCTGAAGCAATGAACTTCAACAAAAAAAGGGGGAAAAGAAATGTCTGAATTTCTTTTGGCAGCAGCCTATGTCACACTCTCAATGCTGTGCACAGCTAGAAACCCACTACTATCTTGATCAGTTCCATTCAGTCCAATGCCATGGTCTTCTATTCATCTGCTTTTACCATAGACAGTAGAGAAACTACTGTCTATGCTTTTACATATTCACACCATTATGCACCAGAGTAGCACAAATAAAGTCCAAGTGTCAGAGCAAATGCAGCTCCTTTTCCTGTGTATTCAGTTGGTAGGGTAGATTTACATTAAACATGCTCCAGTTTAACCAAGACATTCATCTGAAATTTTAACCAGTAAGTGTTTTTTTTCAAGGCCACAATGTTCCCCTGTCACGGTACCAGGTTTCTCCTGAGAATATCAATACGATTGTATGAGAGAAAAACAGAAAAGGTACTGGGGTTCCCACACTACCTCCCCAAACCTCAGCAAAAAACTGACCAGACCATCTGGAAAAAAGTAGGCATCTTCTTATGGTATGTAGTTTGCCATAAAGTCCCCCATAAGCTCAAATCATACTCTCACAATAAATTTCTCACTCCAATTGCAGTATTTCAACTGTTACGTATACTGAGCTAATGACAACGTCATTCATTGTAAAACCTGCGGTAACAGAACGAGAGGAAGAGAATGGCGACTGTCAGCAAGGGGACCTGCATGTCACCTCAGAAGAACATCTTTAGCAACAGTCATGCCAAGGAGATTCTGACCACAATGAACAATCTGCGGAAAAGTGGCACGCTCTGCGACGTCATTCTGTCCGTCGATAAAGTTGACTTCCCTGTACATAGGATAGTACTAGCAGCATGTAGTGATTACTTTTGTGCAATGTTTACAAATGAGGTGAGAAACTTTGTCAGCATTTATGCAATATTTCTGATTTGACATACATGTACATGTACAGCCACCAAGAGATGGATGACAATGTTTACCTACAAATGTATACAAGAACATAGAAGTAGTTGCATGTAGGTTTTCACACTGCCCATTTCTTCTCCGCCAACAGTATATGAAATTCTGTTTATTTCAGGTAAAATAATCCATATAAAAAAGGAAAAGAAAAGAGAAATAAACAAGAAATAGTCTTTGCTCATGTAAATTACTATATTATATAAACCAATCATAATGATTTGATTTAATGTGACATAAAGAGAAGTACTGATTTCAAGATTTCAAGGCTTTGCTTTGATGTTACAAATCTAAGAACCTGCCAGCTGTCACAGGAAGAGTTCACATTGCTTCACCATCGTATCAGCGTGATTTGAAATATTTTTGTTTCCCCAACAGATGAGCGAGAAACAGAAATCGTCTATTGAGCTACAGGGTTTGAATGCAGATACTATGGAAGTACTGCTTGATTTTGTTTACACTGAAACAGTCAACGTTACCGTGGAAAATGTACAGGAGCTCTTACCAGCTGCATGCCTCCTACAATTGAAAGGTAGGGTTATAAGTGTGTATTTATACCCTTTCCTCATAGTAAACAAAAGCAAAACCTTTGTTTTCAGTTGAATATAAGCAAAATCTCTACTCCTAAAATCTTTACAATTGCTGTATATAATTTTGGAACAATTCAATGATTTCATCAGGGCCCGTTGAGCATGTAAGCTGACATTCTATAAATGTAATATCCTTAATTTAGGGGAGGGGGTAAGACCCAATTCGTATTGTGTGCGTGAAAATCGCAATAAGGCTTCTGCTGTAACAAAACATAAAATTTTTAAAATTCATACCGTGAAATCATAACAGAAGAGAAAAAATGACAATACAGACAAGGGACATGTATTTGTGTGTGGTTTTAAACATGTGGACGCAACTTATGTGATATACTATCTCCACGTTCATCAAGAAAAAATAGGACACAAATTACTACAACCCTTTTCAGAATTAGAGCGCGAAGCCACTGCAGTGAACTGCAATAAGACTGCTTACACTAATTAGTTTCAGCTGTAGCCGTGGCCACTTTGGTGTTGAACAAGGCTACTTGATAAAGACCAAAAAGTCTGCTTGTACAAAGGCAAAACTAGCTCTGTCTGAGGCTCGAGTTGTAAATGAGAGTTTACGATTGGCACCCTGTGTTCAAGATTAAGATACAATGTAACATTACCATGCACTGGTCCATGTACAAATCTTTTTTATTTCAACTTCCCCAGACAAACTGTCTGCATAGGACATACAATGTTGTCGACTTTGCCAGCTGGCTACAGCTGAAACTAATTAGTGTGAGCAGTTTTATTGCAGTTCACTGCAGTGGCTTCGCGCTCTAATTCTGAAAAGGGTTGTATAACCTAAAAAACAAAAAACATAATTTGAACTCTGACAGAAAAACATAGACCACTTAGTGTAAATGTAAAGTTATATGTTAATGTTTAGATCTTGAGCAATGAGTGCATGAAAGACGGGTTGGTATTCTCCGTACTTAATAAACGACACAATTTTCTTAAAGGGAGTTTCGTTTTGAGGAGGGAAGGGGATTGACACCAAAACTCAGGAATTACATTTCTGGTGCGTCAACTTTTATGATTGACAACCCCTTATCACATCAGAAGATCTGAGTGTTTTCTTTAAGCAAACTGCCAGACGTAACAGTATGATAGCTGTATCTACAGTATGTCCTTTTTGTTCTACCATTGTTTTAAAGTTTATCCTTCAAATGTGACGCATCTATCTTCAAAACTTACTCGCAGTAGAAGGTAGTATCTTTCCATGAGAAAAGCAATGATACCTGTACTGTCCTCCAAATTCCAGGCGTCAAGAGAGCATGCAGTGAATTTCTAGAAAACCAGCTTGATCCAACAAACTGCCTGGGGATAAAAAAGTTTGCAGAGACGCACACCTGTGAAGATTTGCTGAAGGCGGCCGAAACTTTCAGTTACAAACATTTCTCTGAAGTGGTGAAGCAAGAGGAGTTCATGGGTCTCAGCAAAGAAGAAATACAGAAACTGACACAGAGTGATGATGTCCAGGTGAGATTTGCCCTCTCTCTCCATGGTGATTCAGTTGTACTTGACTGTGGAAAAATGTTAGGAGTCAAACCAGTTGAATTGTCTGAGAGGACAAAAATCCTGATAGATTTGGCATAGGACTTATAGACTGGACTCCTTCAGTCCATCCATCCATCCATCCGTCTGTCCATGCATCTGTCTGTCTATCTGTCCATGCAGATATCTCATACATGCCCTGGTCAATTACTTTCAAACTTGGAACAAGGATAATACACTGGCATAAATGATTTCAAGTTTCGTTTAGAAACATTTGAACAAAAGTTTAAATCTTTCAGTGTCAAAGTCCGCATTACCTCACACCATCATTCAGTTAAGAAAATGTAAGATTCTGTTACCCTTAATCATATTATTTTCAGATTACCACTGAGGAGCCTGTCTTTGAAGCTGTGCTTAGTTGGGTGAAATACGACGTGGACAGTCGTAAAGAGTTCCTACCAGAGTTGCTAGCATATGTCAGATTGCCTTTGCTATCACCGAAGTACATCACAGATACAGTAGACACAGAGGTAGGTTGACAGCACTGCAGTCCTCTACGTTTAACTCATGCACAGAATCATAACAAAGTGTCATAGGGCATTTTGTGGATGTTGTTGGTATCAATAGCGCTGATTGCAATTTCAGGTTTGTCACTTAAAGCGGCACTTTTCAATCCCTGGTTCTCGCATTAGTGGAGTTCTCCTCCCAGTCAAACACATGGCCAGTATGATGTTTGATTTCTATAACATTAATTACACAAACTCATCTCAACCTTTTGTCACATGTTGCTAATCCTGCAAACAGAGTTTATGCAAGCTTTTGATTGACGGTCAGTTCAAATAGTCGATTCCCCACCACAAACGCTCGAATTTCCTAAAACATTGTCTTCCAGTCGCGTTAGACTTTGAATATAACCACAGAGTTCGCGAATTCGATCAGCAGCAACGTCACGCTGACCGCTTGGCAGTCTGTCTGGGTTTTTGCGGCCGGGGAAAACTAAAAAGTTGCATTTTCTGGAGCGAGTGCCCGCGTGTTGCCTGTTTGGTGTCCACTTACACGATGAACACCGCCATACCTTGGCGTCCTTTTAAAGGGAGGCTCCGCCTTTAATATAGCTGCATGCGCAAGACAAAATTCAGACAAATTTTATTGTTGCATATGCGTGGCTGTTGTTGCAGCTTGTAGTCTGAGTGTGACCTTTAGTATCCATTGTGACACTAGCAGGACAAATATTTATATTTGCATATTGATGAGAGGAAAATGACGTCATTTGCAATCAGGGCTATTGGAAAAGATAAATGTTACCCCAAGTTCAGTGTGTACTTATGGAACAAATGAAGAATGATGCTGCAGTCCTTTGTATTCACAAATATGGAGTGAGGCCAATCATTTTGTCCCACTGATTTATCTTTCCATGTCATTTACTCACTGACATCAGTTGCCAACATCTCAGTTTCTCACTTTTAGAATAATTTCTGATTCATTTGTTCTCTGTGTATTTCTGCTGAAGTGATTGTTTTATCGTCTATATGTTACAGTTTATAGTAATCATGAATTTATTTTTACTCTGAATCATTTTTATCAGCCGTTGATCAAAGGCAGTTTAGCATGCCGCGATCTTGTCGATGAAGCCAAGAGATTTCATCTTAGGCCAGAATGTAGAACTGAAATGCAAGGCCCAAGAACAAATCCCAGAACAGGTGAGAAGTACAAGAAGACTATTTTACTAGATCATTGATGGTGAACCACATACTTAAGACTATCAACATTCAACTCAGAGACTGTCCCATGTTTTTCTATTGACAATAAACGCCTTGTACTTGAATTTGATTTCCAATACGCCAGTGTACCTGGCTTTGATTACCACTTTGAATGATAATAAAATACTTTCTCATACTATATAAAGTAATTTAGCCTTTGATAATATAGCCTGATCAGGCTTGGCAAATGGAAGTGAAGAGCTCCCTCTAGTGGTCATATTGCTTTCAACCTTTTGGGTGTGTAGATAGGCTAATCAATGTAATCACAGTCGTTCTCTTCTGGTGGGTAGCATTTAGTTGGTGTTACTGTGTACAGGCATGGGGCTTTCAGTACTTCTGGGTGTTTCATAAATGCAACAAGTGAAATTGCGCCCTAATACCATCACAGACTTTTTTAATATCATTAAAACTAATCCGTTCTTATCATGTACATGTAGGGTCTGATGAAAGGCTTGTTGTTGTTGGTGGATTTGGAACGCAGCAGTCACCAGTGGCCAATGTGGAAGAGTTTGATCCAAAGACACAGTCCTGGAGATTTCTACATGTAAGTACTCTTGACGATTGCACAAATAAATTCTTAAGTCCAATTATTTGCTGAATATCTTTATATTTTTAGTCCCCACGGACACCGTCCGGGGGGACTTATAGGTTTGGTCATGTCTGTGCGTCAGTGCGTCCGTCCGTGCGTCCGTCCGTTCACGCAGATATCTCAGAGATACTGAGCGATTTCATTCAAACTTGGTACAAGGATTACTTCATATGTCATACAGATGCATGTCGATTTGTTTCGTGATACGATCCAATATGGCTGCCAGGCAGCCATTTTATTACGATTTTTTCATGTACAGAGTAATAACTCAGGCATGTTTCAACTGATTTTATTCAAAGTTGGTACAAGGACATTGACCAATGTCATAGATATGCACTTCAATTTTTTTGGTGATACAGTCCAATATGGCCGCCGTGCGGCCATTTTGTTACGATTTTTTTCATGTACAGAGCCATAACTCAGGCATATCTCAACCGATTTTATTCAAACTTGGTACAAGGACATTGACCAATGTCATAAATATGCACGTCAATTTGTTTTGTGATACGATCCAATATGGCTGCCATGCGGCCATTTTGTTACGATTTTTTTCATGTACAGAGCCATAACTCAGGCATACCTCAACCGATTTTATTCAATGTTAGTACAAGGACATTGACCAATGTCATAGCTATGCACATCAATTTGTTTTGTTATACGATCCAATATGGTCGCTGTACGGCCATTTTGTTACGATTTTTTCATGTCCAGAACCATAACTCAGGCATATCTCAACCAATTTTATTCAAAGTTGGTACAAGGAGATTGACCAATGTCAGACATATGCACGTTAATTTGTTTTGTGATATGATCAAATATGGCTGCTGTGCGGCCATTTTGTTATGATTTTTTCATGTACAAAACCATAACTCAGGCATATCTTAACCGATTTTAATCAAAGTTGGTACAAGGACATTGACCTATGTCATACATATGCACATTGATTTGTTTTGTGATATGATCAAATTTTTTTCATGTACAAAACCGTAACTCAGGCATATCTTAACTGATTTTAATCAAAGTTGGTACAAGGACATTGACCTATGTCATACATATGCACATTGATTTGTTTTGTGATATGATCAAATATGGCCACCATGTGGCCATTTTATTACGATTTTTTCATGTCCTGAACTACAACTCAGACATGTATCAAGCGAATTTATTCAAAAGTATTTTTATCACTGAGTGGACTCTATCCTCTCTGAGGACCTGTATTCAAAGTACCAATTAACAAGTGGGGACTGTGTCATCAACGATGACTTGTTTTATATAGGGACTATTTCCACCTATTATTTCAGATCTCAAATGCATGTAGGCTAGAATTTGTTGATAATGACAAATTTTGAAGAGTTCTTGCAGTAATGAACAGATACTGAGAAATATCAAATGAAGAATTACTTTAAAAACTTGAATATTCTATGTTTTGTAGCACTGATATCATCTCAAAGACATTACAGCTATTTTAATTTCTGTGGTTTTTGACAGAATTTATCCAAAAAGAGACGGTATGTTGCAGCTGCCTCCCTTGGCAACAAACTCTACATCATTGGAGGTTTTGATGGCATGTCCAGACTTAACACAGTTGAATTTCTAGACTACAACAACGAGGATGAAGGTTGGAACTCGGTGGCGCCCATGAATGTCAGGAGAGGTCTGGCAGGCGTCACTATTCTTGGAGGTAAAGTGTTCTGTTCTGCAGAATTTTTGTTTAGTTCCATTTCCCTGCACAGATTTTCAGCTCTGCTACAGTAAGTGAGACTTGGACAGCACTGATTGTGAAAAGGGTGAATAGGACTGACATGTAATGATGTCGTAGTTCCACTATTATCAAACAAAATAAAAAATTGTCCCAAATCTTTGAAATGAAATTTGGGTATAACACTTACAGGAGTCACAAAGTTGGCACTTATTCATTACCAAGGTTATGATTGACATTTTAAAAATCTCATGTCAAGAGATCAGACCATAGAACTGCAGCAATAAACAGGCATAAAAAAGCATAAGAAATTTTGTCAGAATTTCCATCAGCAGAATTCAGAGTTGTGCTTGCGATGCTATGTATCAAAAGCCTAGAATCACAGTCAGCGCAATTACATTAATAATGTATATCAGGGCTCGAAATTAGCGGTAGTCCCGCGTCCACAGACTACCAACTTTTCCCTGGGGCTACCAAAACTCATGAAATGGTAGCCCACACGGACTACCAAAGCCTGGGGCATGAAATTATTTGTGGTCGATATGATGTTGATCGCTGTGAGATGACGGACGCCCATACAGTCAACCCAGGTGGACACAGAAAGGTCGTACCATGACTTCATTAAAAGGCGACAGTGCAATCGAATTTGTTGGGAAAAACTTTCAATAAAATATCATTATCTGAACTGATGTACTTGGATGACAGGCTCGGGAAATGATGGCCAATGAAAATTAATTTTATAGTTATTTAATCACAATGTATCAATCACAATTAAACACAAAATTATTCAAACTGCAAAGAAAAAGCTGTCGGGCCATCCACAAATTACTCTTTCCGAAGTGTACCAGATCATCCCATGAGAAATATAGCCAAAATTGCCACGAAAGTGTTAGGAACATGATGGTACCAAGTTGCAATCCTGAAATTCATAGCTAATCCGTTTTTAGCCATGTTATGTTTACACGTGCTAAATAAATAGTCGTTGTCATGGCGAACATAAAACATTGCATAGAAGCTCTGCGTATGTGTAAATAGGTCGTCAAACTTTGAGGCGTCACCATTGTCCACTACACATGCTATACCCGTCTCCTAAGGCTATGATCTGCAGGTATTGATGTTACATGACTAGAAAATTCACTTCCTGGATATATATCAATATTGTTAAGGGTAGCACACTGTCGATCAACTGTTTTACTGCAACATTAGCTTTTGAAGACAGCAGTCTTTCCAGCAAAAACAATCATAGCTTACAACAGGCAGCCTCCAAACCTCAAACAACGCATTGTCACCAGTAAACTCTCTACGACCATCCAATGGCATGAAACAACACCCTGTAATGAAACCAAATGCAAACTGTGCCCTCTCATCAACACCGCCACCTCTGTAGTCGGACCCAATCTGAGGACTTTCAACATCAAAGGATCATATGACTGTGACTCCACCAACGTCATCTGTGCTATCACCTGTATGTGTCTATCCGCTGTATACATTGGCCGAACAGGACAGCCACTGCGGAAACGCATCAACAATCACAAGTTCGACATACAGAGCAACACAATATATAAACCTGTTGCTCAACACTTTTACCTAGCTGGACATTCTATCAATGATTTCCGTGTGGCTGTACTGAGAAAGATCCATATTAAAAGCACCATCCGAAGAGAGACTGAAGAACCCAATATCATACAAAATTTCGATTGTGTCAAAGAAGGACTCAATCGAAATTACAGATTTTTAACACATTACAAATAACTATGTTGGCGGTGATTTGCCCCAGTTGTTCCTACCATTGTCCTCACTCAACATACTGTGTTTTCACACCTTTGCTCAAACCCTTTGATTCACTTTGACACTTTCCTTTGGCATTGTCCATTACCCACAATGCACTTGGCCTTGTGCTTCTTTGTCGATTCTGCAAGTACATCTGATGAAGGAGACTGTTGTCTTCGAAAGCCAACACTGTGCTACTCTTGACAATATTGGTATCAGTCAAGATCAATACGGCTCTATTGAAATTTTCCTGGATATAATCATGAAAAATAAATCTTTCATCGTCTAGATATAAATAAAAATAAACTTTACAAACATTCTTCATTCATGCATGGCCTACCAGACCTTGTCACTGGGCTACCAACTTCAGAAAATGGTAGCCCAAGTGGACTACCGCGGAAAAAAGGTAATTTCGAGCCCTGTATATGAAAGAATGACAGGTTTAGTTTCACTCAGACAGCAAGTGACCATCAAATATCCTGTACTCACAGACATGATATACGTAGCTGGTGGCTTTGATGGCATCATCCGACACCGATCCTTGGAACGCTATGACCCCCACATAGATGAGTGGAGTGTCCTGTCTGAAATGGACACCGGCAGAGAAGGAGCAGGATTGATCGTGGCCAATGGAATGCTGTATTGCATCGGAGGGTACGATGGGGTGAACATCCTGAAGACAGTGGAGAAATACGATCCAGCGACAAATCAGTGGTCAAATGCAAGTTCAATGGGGACCAGGAGATCAGGTGAAGATCATTAATGTACAGTTACAAACATCTATTACTAAGCCAAATTTTTCATCTTTTGCTGGTTTTTTTTATTTTATAAGAATCTCTAGAATATAATAGCTGACCAGTACTATCAACTACAATATTTTGTGATTGTTCTATCCTACTATCAGAAATAATCAAATTGAGCATTGTAGTCATATGAAGTATTCAACTTCTGTGAGGGTTTAGTACCTTAAGAAAAGAATTAATTTTCATGAAAATCTTGATTCCACTGGTTTGATATTTGAGGTGTCGTCATTTGAAACTAAATTCACAGATTTTCCAGTAACACAACATTATCTGTTGTTTTAATGTATAACGTCCTTCAGAGGATTAAACTAGCAAATTTCTAAATCAGTTAAAATAGCCAAATTGAATCTTAGTGCATAATTAATGCCTTTTCAGTACACTTCATGATATTCGTATTCATAAACAAAAAAGAAGTGTTGATACGAACGGATGACTGTTTATATATACCAAAACTTGGAATATATTCAATGTGATTTTTGACAATCAGTTTTCCCCCTTCACCACCACAGGTGCTGGAGTTGCCCTGTTGAATGACGTGATCTATGTGGTAGGGGGATACGATGGTACATCTCATCTGTCAACGGTAGAATGTTACAATCCCAGGACGGACAGCTGGTCACCGGTCACCAGTATGACAATGCCGCGCTGTTATGTTGGAGCTGCGGTCATGAAGGGAAAGCTGTACGCAGTGGCTGGGTAAGTCAAAGGTCATCTGATTAGTCTGTGAGAAGGACTTCAAGAAAGCTGCCACTTGCACTTGGGCTTCTCAGTTAAGTTTTCAATCAGCAACTTGAGTTTTCTTGTATGTTTACATTGCTCTAGGAGCCAGAATTAAGTTAGCAACTCAATGGTGGGGGTCAATGCAAACCTGCTTTAAAGGTACACATCCATTGCCTGGCATTGTTTCACCCAATGTCAGATTTTACATTTCATGTATTGTGGCCTGCCATTTCTTCTAATCACTTTCAATGAATTCTGAAAGTTTAGATGACCGCTAATTGAGGTCAGTCTTTTTAACAAGTATATGAACATTTAGAAGACTTCAGTAGAAGACTTTGATCCTTTTTGGCCAAGATTTAAGACAGAGATTTAAGCAGGCAATGGAACATCAAAAGTAGTTTTGGGTCATTCCTTTTTGATTCTACATATGTCAACACCTGTCTTTATAGATATGATGGCAACTCCCTGCTGAGTAGCGTGGAGTGTTACGACGCCATGACTGATGCATGGGAACTGGTGCCCTCCATGATGATACAGAGATGTGATGCTGGTGTCACCATCATGAGGAAAACATGACCCTTAGAAGACACGGCCTGACCTTGAGGTCAAGGGTCACCACCAGCTCTTAATCTAAACTTGTCATTGTTGAACCGTGTTTTTTGAACTCATGGCTCTGCATTCCTTCTGTGTGAGCACAACGAAGCACTTCCACCTCAGCTACCATCAGTGTGAACAAACAGGATCAGTGACATTAGGAAAGAGTCTATGAGTTAGATTACCCTTGTGTGCCGGAGTAAACCAATGCAGTGTTTCCCAGACCGGTTGATTTTATAACCAGGTGATGAGTGATTTGGCCTGGGGTATCTAGCTGTGAACAAGAATTGAGAAAATTCCCTGTGTCCCAACAAGAAGTGATGTCATACGTATTTGACCAGTAACAGACCTGAAATAGGAATAATTACTTTTTACAGTGAAAAGTTATCATAGCACTGCTACTGTCCAGTTGTTTCCTTATCAGCAATGCAAAGTTACAGTGTGATAAATATGACAAAGCATTCATTCAAATACAATGCAACACAGTAAACATCCTTTTCATACTGGTCACTCATTGGCTGTCATTACCGAATCAGTAAAAATTTGATGATGTGATACATACATACCTCAGCTTATCTCTGTAACCCAGTCACACACTACAATTCTGTATATATTGAAGTGTCGTCGAATATCGTCTGTTGGTGGTGGATCCTCATAGATGAGAATAGCAAAGGCAGTCAGTGCGGTGCACACATTGCATCTAGGTGTTACTGTGAGAGTTGCTGTGTACAAGTGTTCAGTAGTCAAACAGTGGTGTGTGGAAGATGAACATACAGGTACTTAAACAAAGACAAGTGGTTACAATGTCAATAAATATTTTTTGATGCAGCATTTTCTATTTTAACCAGTTTAGAAACAAAGTATGTAAACTATGGTGGGTCATTTATTTATGTTTTTCATCATCAAATTCATTCAGATTTTGGCCAAAGGCCAAAACTAACGTTTGGCTGTAGATAGTGACATTTTAAATCATCATCCATCGTGTAGTGTTTTGCCCCTTTACAACTTATCTTTGGGGAGAGATGTACCCCTCTCCTTTTGAACACTCATTTGTGCAATAATTTGTTGAAGTTGTTTTTGTTTATGTGGACAGAACAGTTTTAAACCACCATTGTAGTATTTTATGTATATTGAGAAAAATTATCATAACAAGGATTATACCTAAGAAGGGTATACACCAGTTTTTACATGGAGATACCAACTGAATTAAGATGGAGTGATTTTCAAGGCTGCTTCTTTCCATGATTGGTAATTAGCATTTCCATTTTGATATCATTTGCCAACAGCGATCGTAATGTTTGACCCCAGCAACTACCAGCAGATTAGTGTCATCCAAGTAGTTTGAAAATACCTCAGCACTGTTCCATAATGCTGCTGAATGAAAAACAGCAAACCTTATACCTGCTCAACCCTCTTTTCCATACATGGATCATACCAAATGATGCAAGACAGTGGGGCAATTCCATTTTTTTGTATCTAAAAGGTTACACAATCAATGCAAAACTTTCTGTTTTAAAGACTCTGCCACCTTGGATTTTTTTTTATCAGGATTTTTTAATTCAATTTTTTTTACATCAACTTAAATTTCTGTGAATTATTTTTTGCACTTCAATTTTGCCCCCAATTAATCAGTATAAAATTAATTGTTGAATGCAAAATAGTTTGTTCACTATGTGTTGTGATAAAGGTCTGAAAATGTACCTGATGTGATTGGTTAATTAATTACAAAACTTGAGCATAATACTGTCACATTTTTTTTCAATGTGATTAATTTGGTTGTATAATGTCATGTGTAATACAATCACATAACTTCAGTGTCGTCCGGGATATCACCGAAGCTGTAATAAAAGCTACAGCGCACCCTGTGAAGCGCACAACACCCCACTACACTTTTTGAAAGGGTACAGAGTATATTATAACCATGGAAACAAAACCAGCCTTTATTTAAGCTACAGTACCTGTAACTTGTGATTTATTTTCCTTTGTCTTTGAACGGCTCATAAAGAAACAGTATTCCTCTGATCCCAAAATGATGTCAATATGCCCAGCATTCAATTTGTCATTACAACCTGTGTCTACATGTTATTATTGACAAATGAATTCTAGTCCAGACTAGAACTCATATTTCCACCATGAAATTGATACATATGTATATTGTACATGATGCAATGTGCTAGGAAGACTGTCACCTAGTATTACAACAAACTTTAGAGATTACAAATTTGTTTTATAGATCAAGAATAATATTAACAATATCAAAGTTACAGTTATTGTCCCTTTAGCACTGTGACAGAAATGCTCATTCTTATTGAAGGAGATGGTCAGGGACTGTTGAGAATTGTTTTATTCAGTGGCACTTTATTATTGTAATTTGATATTTGAAGAAACATAACACAAGAACACAGTTTTTGATATTGCCCAAGCAAAGCACCCTTGGAGACACAACCTGACACTAGATGGCGCCATAACAAATGAGTTGTATGCTGAAGTTCCATGTAAGGCTCAATGTTCATTTCATTCGTGAGTGTATTGATTGTCCTGTCTTCCATTGTCATGGTTATCACTACAAAATACTGGATACTTTGTACATATTTTAAATAAAATTAATCTCCTGTTTTTTTCAAGCTGAATTGTGTGAGATTTTTCCTTTGAAAAAGCAATAGCTACAATTCCTGAATTCAGTGGCTTGAACTGTTCACTCAAGGCTGGCTGTGACAGAACTGATAAGATTGCTGTAGCCATGAAGTTCATGTTGCACTATTACTGCAACTCACAAAATACATCCACAATGAAACTAACACTGGCTTTCATAAAAACTCAATGGCTTGTTGCGAACTGATGCAGTACCCCTTCCTTGGTTGTGTTTTGTTTGGGAGCACTGAGATGGGCGAGAAAACAAACACTAGACCAAGAATCATCCACTTTGACAGTTGGTGCCTGTCCCCTGCCACCCAACACCACCCCATTCCTAAATACAACCAAACCAGTAGATTGGCAGGTCTATGAATGGCAACAAGTTGCTGTCTCTACATACGCTGATGGGAATTTTCTATCTTTTATGGTGGAATATGCCTCAAAAGAGAAAGACAATCTTTTGCTTAAACTTTCCTCAAGGATGTTTTCAATTATTCTCTTTCAAAATCAAGAATAGAGATCAGTTTATCAATGCACAAATTTTGGTACCAGAGAAACAAATTACATTAATTTTACTGATACTTGAAATTCAAAATGGCTGCCATTCTTGTGTCAATCAATGGGAAAAACTAGAATTTCATTTTTCACAAAAAACAAGGCATGAAAACTTCATTACTCAAAGAGCTTCAAGGTGAGCTCTCATAAGTAGGCCAGAAAAATACTCTAAAAATTTTTGAAAGTCCATTCTACCTCAACATAGTAGTTCACTTGGCAGAGGAAAGTGGTAGATTTCTGTGTCTCTTAATTATATCCCCTGGAAAAAATCTTGACTGCTAAGATACAGATAAGCCTGGTGGACAGTGCTATCCATGTTTCAGTAAATGCGTGCTTATGCAGAACAAGCTACAATATTTGCACCAAACATGAAATAGAATGGTGATTTGGATAAAGTTGTGGAAGATACTGTAGATGACAATGGACGTGAGATTGCCCATTTGTGGTAAAGATTATTAGATTCAACGATACAATGTCAATGACACAAGAAAAGAGAGCCCGTTATTCATTTCCTCCAACACTGGAAACGTTTACCATTGACAAATCTGAACATTATGATATTGGTAACTTTTGATTCAAAACCAATGTTTGAAGAAATTTATTCTTTGTGTATGGAAAGTCGGCCAATATCGGAACATTACGAAATACCAATGTAATGCTCATTAATTTCAAAAACACGACGATTCTTTTGCTTCTTCCAAATGCAAGCCGTGCAAAGAGATGTGAAGACATTAAAATGTGCTTTAAATTAAACCACTCTTTCTAGTTCAATTTGGTGTACATACCTTCATTCTCAAACATCCACAGATCGCAGGTAAAAACATTTCAGGAAAGACACACATCTGCTCGAGATCGTTTTAATTCATCTATTTATTTTCTCTTTCACCAGTGTCCAACACAATTTTGTCATGGGATCGAATTTAAAAACACTATGCATCCTTTCAGATCTAACAAAAAAATACATTTCTGTTGTACGAATCAAACCAGCCTCTTGGTAGATAATTGCTCGAGTAATGTTATATTGAATTTTACATGTTCCCATGTTATTGCTGATGAGAAGAACATAGTTGTTTTGACAATAGGACTGTTACAGAAATGTTAGCATCCACTCATAGTATGTTTTTTTCAGAGAGTTTGGCATAAATGGTTAAAAAAATGTTGATCAGGGGAATCTATGGCATTTTCATTGTTGTCTCTTGTAGAACAACAAGTATGCGTTTTCTTTGATGAGGCTGCTATTGCATTCTTTGTCCATATCGGTTACCGGGGAAACAACGTCATCATCAAATTTGTACCACTTATCATCTGGTGCCAGACAGTACGAGATGTAGTGTCCACACGAGGCGCCCTGGCCACCGAGATGTACACATATGCCGTAGAGGTCATACGTGTTGTTATTGACGACGCCCGATTCTCGGTTCGTGAAGGAGTCGAAGACCTGGTCTGCCAGGTCAAAGTCAGTCACTGGTATGTGTATGGGGATGTGCCTTTTACGGGTCGTAAGCCTGGTTGAGTCATATTGAAATCTCATCAGTTGAACGACAAGACACTCTGGCAGTTTCCGTAGCAACGACCTGCGCTGACCCGGCACAAAACTGCCTGAACTGCTGCTGCTAGTGCTGCAAGCGTCATTGTCCGTGTCTTCATGGCAGCCATTCACCAATCTCGTGTCGGAGAGGCTTCTATGCATACGTTCTCTGATACGAAGTGATCTCCGCCTCCCTTTCCCCTCCGACATGTTCCGGCTTCTGTTTCCGCTCGTACACGTGCACGCCAGACTGTCTTGACCGCTCAGTTCTTCCACGTTGCTGAATTTTTCAAAACACTGATACAAATGGATGCTTGGATCCTGATCGGACAGGTCCTTGTATTCCATGATCGGCACCGGCAGGACTGTAAATGTTTCCATGGTAACCGATATACGATTACACATCAGGCAGCGTCTGACATCCACCAGCTGACCCGTAAAGAGCTCATCGATGACTGAGCCATTTTGTTGACAATAGCTTAGCCATTCCAAATCAGACAACGAGGTGACTGCATCTGAGTACGTGTCCACGTCTAACCCGTTCGCGAATTCAATTTCTCTGCGATAATGGTCCTTGAGTTCACTGATTCTGTTGTTGCTCAAATCCCCGTAGACGAACTGCAAAACGCTTTCCATATTCACAGCGGCCATACTCCTGGCAACCTGGCCGCTTTGATCGCTGCTTGTGGTGGCAGCACTCGTGGACGGCACTGCCACTTTCTGGCGGTTCAGAATCGCTTGTAAACTACTCAGCAGCCAGGTCAGAAACTCCGCAGCGTCTTGCTGAGATTGCACTTGGTGAAAAGGGTTTGCAATTAAACCAGGGATGAGTCTGTTGACCGCACAGCGAAAGGCCGTGGAGCAGACGATAGAGTTTGAACTGCTTCCCGGTTCAACGTTCAGACTTTGTAGAAGATTGCACATGGTTGACACAAATGCCATGTCCACCTGGCTGGTGATGATATTTGGCACTTGGTCCACCAACCTGGAAGCAAATGATGGGCTGTGAGCCAAACACTGTAGTATGGAGTTCATAAAGCAGACGTTCTGCCCGCCATTCTGCAGGCCTGGTGGTGTTGCCACTGTAGTACTGTATCCTAAACAAGACCACAGCCTGTCCTTTAGATTTGTATCGCTGTTTTGTCCTGAATAAAGTTTTGGGAAGGAATTCGAAAACCTCACGTTGCTCTTCAAATCAGCAACCCTCGAATGAGTAACTTTGCTATCTGATGACCTGGGGCCTACTGCAATGCTCCTTTTTGTTTCTGAATTATCCCCGAGTTGAATAGG
>LD343845.1:36962-55432 GCA_001465055.1 Ptychodera flava
GGACACCACGGTCCTTACATCGTCATGAAAATGAAGAGCAAAGCTGACCAGAGAGCTGGGGACGAAGCTCATGATGTCTGTCGGTATTACAAAAGTGAAATCAACTATCACACGTGAAACTCATCGCGTATCCTGTACCCACTGTTGATTGCTAAGGTCCGTAACTTAATTAGCAGAAAAGATGTGTTGTGATCACAACGCGACTTCCACACCAAACAAAATATGCCTGACTACCGTACTGTTAGATGCAATGACGGTAATTAGATCAGCCAATCACAGAGCAGCGGTCATCTTTTGGCAAAACCACCATCAAGTTCATGGCAAGTAATCTACTGATCGGAGGAACTTTTGTCACCAATAACTGATTTTCACTCAGATTGCCAAACACAAAAATGCACTGTGGATACATGCCAACTTGCCGTGATCTAGTCTGTTTAAATTCAAACACTTTATCACCATCTTTAGACTGTGGGAGATTACTTTATACATCCTAAGCAGAAAAAAAAATATAATTGGTTGATTAATGTGATGAACAACCTATGTGTCGACATTGTGCCAATTTACCAGAAATCTATCAGGCCAATTTGTAAATCAACGACAGAAAAACTAAAATATAAAAACTGTTTTGTTTTTTTCAGTTTTCAGAGAGGCTGACAAAAGCCCCTATACAGCAGAAACTCTATATTGATGTTTCCACATATGTCAATACCATGTACTGCTACAGGTACTGTACAGATACAGTGTCAAAGGACTGTAACTACAGGGAAGTAGTAGGTTATATGCGTCGACTGACAAAGTTGAATTTTTTAAATCCATTTGTGACCAAAACTATGTTAGACGACGCGACTCTGGCACTGAAGCGCTGGGCCTTTCTTTGTTTTTACTCTGGTATTTTATTTTTGAAATCATCTATCTATTTATGAATGAGTAAGTCAAACACAGTGTCCAGTATTTTTCACCCAAGCATTGAGTGACTTCATGTGAACAATGCACAAGATGCCAAGCTACAAAATGAAGAGATGGATTGCTTGCAGAGCTGGTTTTTAATTCAGGGTTCATGTGTCGAAAATGATACTGAACCCAATCATGTTCACATAATGTGTCACTGTAAAAAAATATAAGATGTTACTTATTCATGTTTTGTGCTTTAAAAATAAAAAGTACTCAAACAGTTTTTTTTTAAAAACAAAAATGTTCCTGTTGTGAATGGTGTGACCACCCCTTGACAAGATGGAATAACCCATTCAAAGCACAACTCCAGGAAATGCTGGTGTATCCGTGACATGGCTATTATGAACGGTATGGTCATTCATTGGGCACACCTACAGCAGTACATGAGAAAATAAAATGGAAGTGATTTGTTCAATGCATCTGACTGTATTGGCTTTGATTATGAAGAATATCTGTGGTGGGTTTTCCCCCAAAGGTACTCCCTGATAGTGGTCATCAATGAAAACTAGGTCACCTAATTCCTGTACTAGTTCTTGATTTAAGAGGTTGCTGCACCCAACAGCTATTTTGCTCAAAAATCACTTTTTGCAAAGATTCAGTCAATTTTAATTAATTTATTAAGCCAAGATTAAAATATGGGTTGGGTTCACCTTTCAGCTTATCAAGCAGACAACTTGGGTGAGAAAGAAGTGTAAATTTGTGCAAATCACCCGATTTCCTGGCTCCTATTTTTCCCAATTTCAAGATTTCCAAAATATTTAACTCCACTCTTGCTTGGACAAATTTTCTGATATTTTCACATTATGTTCTTTAAATACTATTCGGAGGGGGGGGGCAATAAAGTTCTCACATTTTGAATAAAAGGCATTTTAATTTTGCTAATCCTGATTTTAATCACTTTTTTGAGTGTCAATCTTTCAATCCTTGCCATTTTAGAATGAGGATAGATAATGCAAAATAAAAGTCTTCTTTTTTTACATATACTTGTTTCAAGTGAAAATAGTATCAAGTTTTTGACTTAAATTATCATCATTAATAAATGGACTTTTTATACTCCAAATATACATCCCCTTCGAGTACACTATTGCTACCATACTAGATTCTCTGCTTTTGAAAACATATAGTACAAGGGGTTTATTATCATCTTTGATGAGAAATATTGCTTTGAAAAAACTTGTGTTGGTAACATGCAGCTCCACCTTTAAGCTACTTCAGTTCACATCAATAATAACACTGTAATAATCTTGAATATTATCCTTTCTTGATCATTTTTTTCTTGTGAATCTTCAATTTGTGGTAAAAGGGTAGTCCTGTGATTTTCACCAACTGAAATGTGTTTTGTCATCTTTCAACAGAACCTTAGGATTGAAATATTTTTTTGCCAACGTACACAGTGTGTGTGTCAGGTTATGCATCAGCATGCAGCAGTTTCTCAGTACCTGCACAATGTGAGAGTTACACTGGCAGATTATCAGAAAGATATTCCAAGTTACCATCCCCATCATCCCATGCGCTGGTCTTCTGTTCAGAGTCATGGAGTATGGCCCATGAAACGTCCAGTGGGGTACTACATTACCTGTAGGCTAGGCATGCTAAACAGAGTATCATGTTTCACAAGACTCCTTCATCCGGGATGACACGCGGCTTCATGTTTTAGTCACCTTCTGTATTTTGGGACTTCTTCCAAATCTCTTAGTCAGTCAGTCAACTTTTTACTTGAAATAAAAATTCAAACTATGTGAATGACAAAGCTAAATGACCAAATGTGCCATATATAAGTCAACAGTTTCTGGTAAAGATCAAAATATGTGCCATGCTATTTTCAACATACACTGAATGCAGGTTGAGCTTCGGCAATCTACCTGAAACAAGGTAATATGCATATGGTCATTCACAATGCTGTGTGCACAAGGGTATTTTGAGCCCCTATTTAAAATGCTTACAATTATGATTTTATTTCTACAGTGTACCAAAAATAGTGTTATTCAAGTACTTCAAGCCTGTTATTCCTGGCGATTGCTGTCCCTTTGGACACAATACCGTAAGGAAATATCAATCTGTCTTTAGTAAGTGATGGTTTGTATTTCACCATTTATGTCAAAAAATATCACAAACATACCATGGAAATCCAAACTTCAATTGCCTGTTACAGCCAATCCACTTGTCATTGTGAAAGTGTTGAAAAATAAAAGTTTGTCAGTTGAGTAATGGCTGCCATTTGTATCAGTGCCATATTGGTAATTAGGTCAATGACCTTTGACCTTTATTAGACTATTTCATCTTTTCACACCTCTAAATTTGACCAGGTGCTCACAAATGCTTGGAAAACCTCTCATTTTATAAAATAATATACAGTTTATACCTGATTTTGATTAAATTGCTGTCTTTCCAAAGTGGCAAAATTAGGAGACCAAGATGAATTTAATATTTAAGTTTAATATCAATACACAGTTGATTTAGTAGTGTAGTTGAATTCACAATTGGTAGTTCATTCAGTTTCACCCATGGGAGGACTTTCATGTATGCTTCGAAATTTGAAAAGTTCCGTCCTCCAAAGTTTAATTGTCTGTGGAGTCTTTTGTGTTGACATCCGGTTTCTTGCCAAGTGAGCGTGACCCTGTGAATGTAAGGGTGACTTCACAATGGGTATAGTAGTCCTAAATTTCATCAAGTCAGTCAACTCTACATGTAGTCCTGAAGGTTTTCACACAACGTGTGTCCAATTAGTCCAGTTACACTGCATTCAGTTGTGCTTTTGTATTTTTTAATACATTTCCTGCAATAATTATTATAAATTTCTGAATCTTTTTGTTTTTTTTAGATTATTGAATAATCACTAGGAAGAGTTACAAGACTGCATAAGAATGACCTCACGCTAAAACATTCGATGATTCAACAGACCTACATGTGCACTAACGCGTGTGGAAATACACGTTCCTCTAATGCGTGCTTACACATTTGGGTTTGTTGATACCGTGGTCCATTCGAATTCCGGGTTTGACCTATTGCTACCATAAAAAGCGCTGGGCCCAGCATTGTTCATGACACTGGAACAGTGACAGAGTTTCTCTTTACATGGCATGTTCCGTTGATAGAACATGACATTGGCAGTAACAGTGCTGCATCAGGAAGATTAAACACATTGTAGATAAATCAAGTGTGGTAACTCCTGACTGCGACAACTCCATCAAACTTCGTACTGTAACCCTGTTTGTGCATACATGCTTGCATGGAGACAAACAGAATGTTCTTTTGAAAAATAGAGAATCACCTGTACTTTGAATACAGCATGAACTGTGACATATAAATTACAATGAATAATGCCTTAGGATGGAAATTTTTCAGCGTCCAATTGTAAATTTCCTCACCATTCTGCCTACAATTTCCTCGTTTCATTCATGTATGCTGCTGACAAATTTCTCTTCTAACGAATTTCTCTGCTGTATGTAGTTCCACGTGAAAGGTTTCATTTCAATAAACTTTACATGTAACCTGCATTCAGTATGGATGAAAGCTGAACTTTGCCAGGAGTGCCTTTTCCACCGTTTGCTTTATCAAAGATTTTTCTATGACGCACATACCAACAGGTGACTCACCAAAGAAGATAAGTCTTTTCCTAGATCTTAAAAGACAAATGTTTTCAGGAAATTCCATTGATACATCCAATACCATTTCTTTAGAAACAAAAGCAGATTGATTTTGTGGTTCAAGGGCATTATATCCCCTTTCTTCTAAGAAGTCCATCAAATTCAATTAAAAGATGTAATTATGGTATTAAAACAATGAGAGGCGATACAGAGAAGAGCTGTTTGTGATTTTTATTTCAGCACTGACAGCAGTTATCAGATTAAACACAATAACAGACTATGTAATAAGATAAAATCATTATCAGAATGGCATGGCATTATATACACTATTTTGAACATTCAAATTACAGACAATAAACATAAAAATATATTATAAACAGAATGTAAAAAAGATTTGTATTTTACTCATTTTCGTCTTAAATCATTAAATTTTAAATCATGAAAAATGTTTTCAATGAATGAAAAATCACTTTGTTTACCATAAGTGGAAATTCTCTTCATCATTTCACATCCTTTCAAAATTTCTAAGAAAAACTGCGAAGATCATAAAGCGTAACATGGTATCATATATACAGTATATACACACATGTACTACTAGAATGGGTCTTTTAACTAAACTCAGCTTTTTGGATTCTGATACTGTGGCTAGCCTGAATTAATTCTACCGGTACCATTACTAATTCAGTATCAATACAAACTGCAATCCATCATTCGCTACTCAGTATAACTCAGTACAGTATTTGAACCAAAATGATGGACACCAAAGGACTCACTCAATGCACATAATGGCCTGGTGTGAATTGAAAATTTTATCAATTTCTTGATGCATCCTGGGGCAGATTATGCATAAAGCTAGCTATTCATTCAACTCTCAACTGTCATAATCCCTTTCACAGGAAAGTTTTCAGATGTATTCAAAACCTGAGCGGTTGACAACTCTTGTCTTGGCGCTGGTCTCCATCATGTATAGGAAAGCAGATTAATTTCATAACAACCATCGATCTGTGAAGGAAGAAGACAAACCGCTTGGAGGATAAGTATCTGTATGTACGATTACAAAAATAGACTATGTGAGAGGCACTTCATTCTAAATATCATTACATGTTACTCACAGTAAACAAGCACAGAAACACTGATAGCATCAAGTCAAACTACAGCTAACAGAAAGGCACAAGATTGCAAGCAAATGACTTTTTCAACCACAGTCTGTGTAACTAGTGTGACCATAATCCTTTTTCATGGTCACTTTTCAAACTATAAGAACTACGAACAAAGGCTTTTTATCTCCTGCCTCTATCATCAAACAGTTGCTTTGAAAAAAAAAGCCATGAGGATATGCTTACATCATATCTGCCAAGAGATGAAGCAGTCTGATTGGCTCTGACAGACTCTGTGAGTGCCCACAATTGTTGTAAACCGGCTGATACATTGTCAATCGGAGGAGCACCCTGGAAAGAGGAAGTAAACACGATTCAAAATTACACACTTGAAATTTTATTTCAACTATTTGTGAACAAGACTCAGTTCTCTCCATAACTCAAAATTATACACGTGGTTGTACACAATTCTTTTTTTCTCTTTGCAGTCTTTCTAAATACAACTGTTGCATGCTTGAAACATTGCTTTTAATCATATATCAGCCTTTCATAATTCAAAAGACACTGCTGTAATGGGCAACGGATCAAAAGAGACACAACAGTGCTCAACTTCTAGAAACTTATCACCAAACCCAGTGTTGACTTTTTCGGTACACTGACCGGAAAGTATGGTTTCCGGGATCATTGTGTTCTGTGAATGAGGCAGTTCGCGGTTGTTTAAACGAATACAAAAGGTGTTGGTTTGAAAGGAGAGTTCCGAGAAAAGTTGCTCATTGTGTAATAATATGCAACAAAAAAACAAATGGTGTAGTAAAACTTGACACTGGTGGTGCAAAACACAAGATTCTGTACACGCCATTTCAAGAGCTAGGCAGTCAAGGAGCATTCTAGAAAACACATCTTCCTGAGACACAGCCCAATTCCACAGCCAAAAAGCTGTGAAGCGTCCTTTCCAACTGGGATGTGAGAGGCCAAAAATCACAACCTTAGCCCTTTTCCAAAGTTCAGAGATCAAAGTGCAAAGTTCCAGATGCAATAGACGTCACTATGACAATGAGGATAAAAATACGGACAAGGTGTTACTCCCAGATTGAAGTGTGTCCATACTAACAACAAAGAGACATGGTTTAATAGGTTTACTGTGGAATTTCTCCAGCTCCAAGGATATCAGAATATCTCACCTCTATTTCAGTTATTTCATCTTTCTCATCTTCTTCATCACCGTGGGCATTCTTCAACAGCCACTGAGGTAAAGAGACGGGAGATGGTGCCTGCAAGGACAGAAATTAATTAATTTAAACTAATACCGCGGTGATACACAGAATAGAAACAGCCTTACATATTAAACAACATGTTCTGTAAACTTTGTTTCCCATGATGACAGATTCAGTTATTTGGAGGAAAATAGTATGTGAAAACAGGCTGTGTTGCACTCTTTGAAACGTAGTATTATGGTTTAAAATATGGGTGTGGTCAGGTAGCTCAACAAACACTGAAAGTGCAGTTCTCTTGACAAACTGCAAATCAATGCACATTGATTCTGGCATTTTGATTATTTAGTGACTCAAGGACTGACCCAAAAACTATGTTGAAATGGAGTGCGAAAGATGTCCCATTAACATATTTATGCCATTATTTAATGTTTTCATCTTATTTTCCTGTATCCTTGTCTTCGTCACTCCCTGTCATTACACAGGAATACCAGCACACAATTTCCCTGCTTGACACCCAGATATAGGTTACCAACACACTTAAGAGACATCACATGCTGATAATGACAAATAATTTATTAGTTCACTCAATAACAGCCTGAAATATATATTCCTCTTGACCTTATTCAAGAAAGTATGCCTGCTGCAAAGTGTCAAGGGGAGATAAGACCACTAGATTTAGCCTTGTGTTGATGGAGCCTTGTTGACACCTTCGATTGTCACACTTATTTTGAATAACGTGGCCTGAAACTGTTGTGCTCAATATGTATTTAGTATATGAAGGTGAAGTTTAAATTCTCTCCGGACACAATCTATGAATGACAATTCCACAAATAAATCGGTCTGCTATGCAGACTTATGAAATGAAACCATGACAACATGCAAATCAGAGTATATCATAACTAAGGAAAGTCTTTGAAATATACGCACATCACACAAACTTTGACAACACCAACATTTAATGCAGGATGATGAAGACATTTCTTTGCTGGGGCAGGTTGTTCTCTTTGCCGGCTTAAATAAAAGTAACAGGGTTTATAACACTTACATCTATTTTATATTCATAGAGGTTGATGTCTTCTATCGTGAAATGATTCCACACAGGTGATGGTTGTTGAAGTACAAATCTGACTGCAGCAACTCTGTTGGCTTCAACATTCATCTGTGCATGATAAAAAAACAACATCAATATACATCCCAAGTCATTCATTCATTCATTGAATACTCTGGGTTTTGTAAATCTAAAAGTTCTTTGTGAAGGATCCAATATGTCATCAACTGTTATAAGACAGACGTGTTTGTTCTCAACTATGAAGCCATATCATTTGAACTTCTAGACGGAAGAATTGAAAGGTTTGGAGACACAATGTCTCTTTTGCTGCACATTTCAGAGAGAAAACCTTTTGCCAGCAGCAGTCATGAGAGACAGTGTGCTAAAACTATAGTTACTGTATCACATGTCCCAAAAAGATGTTGTTGTGCAATGAATGATTCTCTAAACAACATCACCATGATGGTAACCGTGACGGCAGTAAATGCCAGGGAGTTTGGCGTTATACCAGTAGTTCAAAGCATCATGGGTAATGAAATTCCATCAATGAAACATGCGGAATACGCACCAAGAATGCATTGCATTACCCCATCAATACCCTGACAATTACATTAAAATTAAGCCATGTCATCATAAAAATAAAACTGAAACAAATACAAGATTACTTGTTTGCAGTTTTCACTTCGAATTTTTCAAAATATCAGATTGAAGATCATGCTAGGTCATTGAGTTGCTGGAACACCGTTTTGCAATCAGTGATTTAAGCACCTGTTTCCTAGTGATGGTGAAATGGTCTTGACTTCCTGGTTCACAGTGTGGATCCGGCATCAACTGATATCTTCTCAATACAGTAATCCATTTATTATCGCCTACAGGTAACAGCAAACAGAGAGTTTGGAAATCTTTTGTAGCATACACTTGTGTGTGAAACTTACTCCCATAAATATTTTTTTAAAGAGAGTTCAAATAAATAAACAAATTAGAAACAACAGTATCTTTATTACTGGACAACTCAACTATGCCATGATACACATACTGCAGCAGTATACCATTCTCTAAGAATGTACATGTACTGAAACATTCACATGTATTTTAAACTTCTATTTCATTCTCTCACTTTTTGTTTGCGATAAACAAGTGCATACATGTATGTGCATAGAAACAAACACCTGCATAGTTGATGAACAAATCCGATGTACATTGATGGTAAGATATCATTTACTGAGGTATATAAGCTCAGGATTTTTCTCAAGGGAATTTTAGGGGGGATGCCACCGCTGTGTTTTGGGCCAATCTATTCATATGTTAACGGACACAAAGAATGAATTTGCATAGCAGAAAGATTTACAACTTATTTATTGTTACATAAATAAGCCATCCCTCTGTTTTTGTTCAAACTGTGGAGAACGCTGAGTTACTTCATCCTGTAAGTTTACTTACTGTATTTGGAGGTTTCAGCACTCTTGAAATTGCATCTTACTTTGATTGACAGAAAGGCAGTGTAACTATTCTTGAACGTGACATCCCCGAGCTGCAATGATAGATTTGGCAATGTCTTACAACCACATTCCTAATGAGACTCAAATCCAACAAGAATTACAATGTATCTGCTAGATGTCAGATTCCCTGTAAGAAACTCATATATCAATTTTGTAGGACATCTCACTTGAGCTCACTTTTTTAATTTTTGATTATTCACAAAAAAAGCAAGACAAGACAGAACAGAAAAGAACAACAAACAGAAGAAACCTAACTTGGCTTTACCATGTCTTCTATTTTGCTTCACTTTATAACCTGGAAGCATAGACAGTATGTCTATGGTCAGGCTGAAAAGGGTTAAAATTACTGCATTCACTTATTTACAACTAGGAAAGTGTCATTTAGTACTGCCTGTCATGTGATTAAATTTGTTTCCAGATCAGGGGCCTTTCCCTTTTCATTCAGGGTCCCATGCTGGGAGCTGAAAAAACTGTCTTCAATTGGCTTTCCTGACAGGAGTTGTGTATTTTACTTGTGGTTTTCATGAGTCCCATGCTAAGCAAACTCAGCTTAATTTTCAATTCTAATGAAATAACTCGATATTTAGGGGTTATTACACGAAGTTTGGGCGATACCGCGTCGTATTCGAGTGATGTGTCCGTATTTTGACGAGTTGCGCAGCAACGAGTCAAAATACGGACACATCACGAGAATACGACGCGGTATCGCCCTAACTTCGTGTAATAACCCCTTTATCATACATGCATGCTTTGGTTATGACTGTTTTCCTACAGACTCTCCGAAATTAGTAACGAAACCAACTTGAAATCGACCTTGCTTCCTCCAGGCTGTACTTATAAAAAGTTGGTTGCTAAGGAGTGATGACAACCGTATCACTTCTTGATATTATTCCGCTATTGGGCCATTCCACTGCAAAGGAGGGTTTATGGAGCACTTTTACAGCAAACAATTTAAATATTACGATGTCGACACAGGTTTTCACAATTTGAAGAAGATTTTTTTTTAGTTTAAAATGACGGTGGATGTAAAACATAGGCGGGAGTTCATAAAATGGGTGTGTTTTCGTGTTTTAATACATAACCTCATCCCTGCGTGAAAGTTATGAGGCCGCCAAAATCAGGTCAAAATACTCGCGCCACGCTCAAACTCTTATCGAGTATGAACAGCTGAGAGCAGAGAGCAAGCAGCTCTGCGACATTTATGAATGCACATACAGTGGATATAATACCCGTACCAGTCAGTTTATCTCGAAGAATTATATATGTTCCCAGACGTCAAATATGCCGAATTTACCATCTCAGTAAGCGGATTAGTGAAAACATGAAGTGAGTACACTGTAAGCTGTAGTGTCGTAACAAGTTCGTGATTTTGTTGCTGTACGAATAAAAGTACATTTCAAAGGTATTTCCGTCGTCTGCTCGTATATTTTCCTTCCTGGCTTGCCTAAATAGAACTAAACTTCCTTTAACAACCGAAGCGAAAGTTTGACTTTCCCTAGATGGTACATTGTATCTGAAACCCGCACCGCATCGGTGCCACCTGACACGATCATGACCTGTGAACTGACAGGTACAAATCGGAAATATCATGTGCACCTTAACCTTGTCTGTCGCGAGTATTTTCAGTGCGGTTGGATTTTCGTGGCTCATTTACGACTGTAAACGATGTAATTCACCGCCCAGATACTTTAAGCTCATCAACAGGAAACTTGTCGTAAAGCGATTCTATCATGATGCTCTGTCAACAGATATCTTTACGTGTAAGGATACATCCATGGTGTAATCTTCAGCAGCGTAGACGACACGAAAACACTGCACCGTGCACCGCCACGGGACCGGCCGTGAATTGACAGGTGTCGGCAAATTATACAAATTTTCAATACGTTTGTTTGTATGTTTTTGGTACGACTGTACTTGTGCCTAAGTGCAATGCCCATGAAGTGACTGCAAACAACAGAATTTTGACCATAATCATAATGACGTTTCGGATTGTCATTTGTTTTATTCGCTCAGCTGTTTAACATGTACATATACCATGGTACCAACGAAGGTCATGCATACAGCGAAGGTCACGCGTCCGCGTCGCTGTAAGTAGTTCGGTTACAGTGAAAATATAATTCGTATTTTCACTAGTTAAAATATGGGCTCATATCAGTACCGTCTGAACAATAGAAGAATGGCAATACAGGCATAGCATGTATGATAACAAAATTTAGTAAAGTTATAGCTGTGCACACACTGACTAACTATACAGCAAATACTGTATTACAGTTAACAACAAAAGAGCAATGATTTTGTAGCTAATATAGGGGCAGTAGTGAGGTCGTACATAAATACTTTAACGCCCTTTATATAGCTTGCTCAACAACTCTTGTTCCTCACTCAATTAAATTTGACTGTTTTTCACGGAGAGGTTTCACTGCACTGGCACTTACATCGATCGACTTGATATTTGGCATAGCCACTTCAATGACAGCTGCTCCGGAATGAAACTCTATCCTCGGATCGCCGATTCTCAAAGGAACGGGTTTCTTTATGATACAATTTAGAGGTTTTGCCGACATTGTCCCAAACTTCGGATTTCTAACGCAAGAGACAAGTTTACCTTCTGAAATACCAACATCCAACATCAGTACTTTGTTTTGTCCGCCATGATGTTTCACGCTTGCAGGCAGATCTCGCGAGATTACAAGCAGGCCGAAGTATAATTATCGCAATTCCTTCAGCATACGGAGGGGTTGTTTATGTGCTGCTGTAATATTTGCGCAGTTTTTCGTCAATGTGATTTTCAAGTTATCAAACAAAGAATTATTCTACTTAAATGATTTCTTTCGATTTTAGGGTAAAATAAACGAGTAACTTGACCATATGTTACAATAAGAAATATCCGACCACCCCTCTCTAAACATCTCATGGAAGCGCCCACGGCGCTACGTCGTATTTACGTAGCAACCGGCTCGAGGATTCGGAAATAAACAAAGCTGCGGCCATTTTGTGTAGAGCACTGCGAATACTCGCGACGTACTAATTGCTCTGTCATTGAAATTTTAGAATATCTTACTTATTTTTTGCTAGAAATTCTTCGAAATGGCTGGTGCCGAAAACAAGTTAACGCTGCCACACGAGGTAAGTTTAAGCAGAGTGAAAACGTTCAGTGTTCGGAAACGTGATCTCGTAATATTTAGCACGATTGTAAAAATATGTTGTCATCAACCAACGAACGTCTATGAGCAACCCTAAATAGCACTAACTAACACACATAAAATTTGACAACTACCACTACCAGGTTGGAGATGATCATAATACGAAATTCAAAGAGAATACCAATGTTCAGTTCATTGTAGTTTAGATGACAGTGAAATTCACGTACATGTAATGCATATACGAGGTAACATGCAACATCACTGGCAATGTTAGGTCAAAGACTTGTGTTATGTTGGTATTCATCTGTATCCGTGTCACCATGGGAGGTAAGAAGGGGCTTTCCTATCTCGTATGTGGCATTGTGTGGTTGAAAAGACGAGGCTTTAACTTTTACCCGTCTCTGTCGTTTTTCCAGGTCGTCGTTGAAGAAGGTTTAGGAGCATCACAACCCACAGCAGGTAGTGGAGGTATGGTGCCAAGAGGCGCAAAGACTTCAGACTACTATAGAACACACAACATTCCAGGTCGTTTTGATAATCCCGGTATGAATTCTGATCTTTATCCAACGCCAAGACAGTCAACAACTCAATCTGCATCTGAAAGCTAGTCATTCGAAAACCCATAAACCATTCACCCCCATTTTCTTGTTTAAAAGTTCACCAACCCTATTGAAAACACTGGGGAGGTACCACAGGTTGTCTTTTTGAACGGGAAAAACCACAGACAGTAGAGACTGCATTACCGATTTAGGTACTGCCGTTGTGTCAAGACACATTCAAAGTTGCTCTTCGATTAAAACAAGTCGAAGATGTATTTTAAACCAGGATGCAGATCGGGTGTTGAGCTGTGGAGATTACTCCCACGAGACTAATGAGTTTCTCTTTCTCCATTTAGAAGTAAATGTATGTGCTAGTCCTGGCAATCCAATTTTTTCATGTATGCAGAAGATGCCACCAGAAATTCCACAACAAAGTGATGAAGGTGTGTAAATCTTGTCAAGCATTTGATTCGGCAACCGTTTCTCAGTCGACCTTCATAGAACCAGGGTGTTGTAGTTACAAAGTTTATTCATAGATACTAGCATCTATGGCTGCATTTAACTGTTGTTTATTTGTAGTGCAGTTGCTGTAAATTCTTGCAATCATTGTTTGGGTGTCTGAAGTTTTGTTATTTATGATCTGCTAAGGTACCATAGTAAACACTCCCACATTACGGCAAATATTTGTTATCAGGCATTTCTTCAAGAGCTGAACCTCACTAAAAGTCGTCCCATTCACCAATCTGCAGTTTATGAACAGGGAGGGGGATATGTGACATTAAGTATAATATGTAATGGTTGGAATTATTTTCTGATAATTTACATGCCCCAGATAAATGGCATTTGCTGTCTGCCTTTCTATTTACATCAGTACCCATTACTTGTGCATGTGTGCAAATTTACATGTAACTTTCAATCTGAAACGGCCAAATCAACATATACAACAACAAATTGTCCTACACAGCAACATAATTACACCACTGTTACATGTAAATAGCAACTGTACAAATGATTAGTCAATGATGGGGAAAATGTGTCACTTTGTTAAAGTTGTAGTGATGGAAAGATTATCACGTGTCATCAACAGCTTATTGAATATTTATTTATAGGTTTATATTTGATGTATACATTGTGTACACTACAAGTAGCTGATCATTCATCAGCCTCTAATCCAGGGTTCCCATACAAGTTTAAAACCATCTCTCCGTTTGACTTTTACCATTTTACGGTAACTCACTTATGCTGTTATTCTGACTGCTATCATTTGCCGAACTAGACATCTCTCATATACATGAAAATATTTTTGAGTTTTAGCAAGAAATTATCGGTCTGTAAGAACATGACATTATTTGATCATTCATGTTTTCTCAAATTCGTGCAAGCAGCATCTTGTATCGAATTGTTATGTCAAAGAATGATAAAAAATTATGTAAAACTGTAATTCCTTTTACTGTGTGATTGCAGTGACCTCAAACGCTTTTCATTACAATACTGTAGATAGCTGTAGCTCTGCTCATTTGTATATTTGCAAATTTACAACGCATAGAGTTGTCTGATTTGATTTGCAAATAGTCCGATGGTTTCATACAAGTCATTACCACTCAAATATGAAATCTTCACACTTGAGAAGTGGGCCCAATTTCACAAGAGTTACACAGACACGATCCTGTTCGGCTTTAGCTACTTTTCAGTCATGAGTTCTCCTCCATATTCACTCAATTCACCTTTGTTACAGATTGTTTTGGAGGCTACGACATCAAACCACAGCACCCGATGTACAGGACAACAAATATGACATACGGAGGAAAACCCCCATCAGTCCACACAATGCCTACAAGTTTCCATGCAAGAACACAAAAATTTTCAGAAGTAAGTGACAGAGCAGTTTAAAACATGGACCGTCAGGTCCATGGCAGTGTTCATTTATGGATCCCCTGTAAAAAGCGGTGTTCAGTGTATTCAACCTTGAACTTAACTGCATCAACATTGCCAAGTACCTATGAACTGGAACAGCCACAAGCATATAGATGTATGGGCATTCAACATGACGATCAGTATGAGACTGTACTGTGTAGAAAACTGTCTTGCACCTTTTGGGTACAGATAAAAACAACACAAAGGTTTGGGAAGCTTTTTATGGAAAAACCCAGGTGTATTCATAAGAAAATATTAATGGTGTAGAAATGGGGATACAAAGTTAAACATCATTATGTTAAAAGTTGTTTACTAAATTCCTATTATCTCTTCCTGTCATGATTTCAGCCGCTCGGAAAGTGTGGAATGTACCGGAACGAAGGATTCAACACCGCAGTGGATGTCAGCAAAGTTTGATCAACAAGATTACTGCAATAAAGGATAAGGACTTGTTTTACAAAACAGAATATTTAAGAAAGAACAGGATCATCTCATCACATATATTGTTTTTAGCGTTGTGGAAATAGGGACAATATATGAAGGAAAGGTTTTCCACTGACGACAATAAAGAATTGGAACTCTATATAGTTCAGTATCTCCATGTTGTCACCAATTTACATTAAGTTGTTTTGAGTTGTATTGTTGGCTTGAGCTAATTGTGTTCTTGGAGAACTTTTTGTTTTCACCCTTGAGTTGAGTAATGCACCAGCTGTTAAAACTTTACTGTAAGGCTGGCATATGCTTGGTGTAAGTTCAGTAGTTTGGTATCTTTGCAAAAGTATGGTGTAGTAGATGAGGCCCTCAGTATTTTTTGTAGACAGAAGCCAAGGCAGGAATCTACTGACAGAAAGTCTTCAAAATTTCAAATTTGCCAAAACCTGAGAAAAACAAAGTGGTTAGCTTACTAGTGTTATTACGAAAAAAAGTAGGTTTAGATAAAATAAGCAAAATTCATTTGTGAAGTTCTATTTACGTGCTTAATGCAGAATTGATATACAAATGCAAATATGTGTACATACAGTTCAACCATCAATATAACAAGGCTGTATGCAGTGTCCATCAGCTGATGGCTATTTTATGAGACAATGAATAAATTGTGTTTTTGACAAGAAAGACTAATTTATGACTTCTAGTATTTTGTGAGTACAAGTGTGGATATGACTGTGTGAAATTGGCGTCAAGGGTACAAGGAACATTGAAAGTTTACTGAGACAATTATCTGTCTGTACACAAACAGCATCACTTCATGCACATTGTGTTGGAAATGTAAAATGGTTATAGGTTTTCTGCAAGTGTTACAGGGACATTAGCTGTAAATTCATATTTTGAATATTTTTTTTTCTCGGAAAAGTTACATTTTATTTGCCTCCTTCCTAAACTATGTTGAAAGACAAACTACCAGCCCTGCAGACACACCTTACAGTGTATGGTGTGTAATATAATGGTGGTGTTGACTACTGAATCCTAGTTTAGAATTCAGTGATCATTAATAATATTTGACGTTTACACAAAATGGAGGCGGTGCAGACAAGTAGAATAACAGGCCTTCCGAAATTATGTTGGAGTAAAGAAAGAAAATGTGTTTCAATAACGAAAATAATGGCAAATACTTCGAAAGATACCCTTGATGCCTTGGTGGCGCCAATTGTCGGTACAGCGCCCCCAGCGCAATGTTTGTCAAACTGTCTGTTTCCAAAATATGGGGGAGAGGGCGTGTTTATCATCTTTACACTGAGCCATCTATAATTTATAACATTAGTTCGACTCACCTAAATTCTCAACAAAGTTTTGTGTAACGTAAAATATGGAAATCACGTTTAATTGTCGTCATTATTGCGTTTCTCTAATATTGCATATCATAGCACCTTCTTGAAACACATGAATGCACGAACTTGGCATCTATTAGGGATTAAAGAGGTATGCAGGTACACAATTGTTCTATATGTACGTAATAAATAGCCTAGACCCTATTCGTCACTTTCGGCCTTGGTGTGGACGAAAACAACGAATAGGCACAGTCCCTCCACCAAATTTTGTGGAGGGACCGTGGTCTAGGCTAGTAATAAATGGATTGAAACAATTTGCTTTCCGTTCAATCTCATCCGAATATGCCTCCTCGGCGACCTTTTTGACGATCTATTTACCGCCACCTTTGTTTAAGTTGTTCGGGGGGGGGGGGGGGGCTTCTCATCCCAAATTAGGATGTTTATCCCCTTTTAAAGTGAAATGAATCCAATCATGTCAACCTTTAATTGCCTTTGTCGTTTGGTGCAAACTACTTCGTAACGTATGCCATCCTTTACAATGTAGTACATCAATTTGATTAACACCAGAGATGTCCACCATTGCGTATTCTTTGCTGTTCTCTTTGGCGGCTATCAGGGTGAAAATTGAACATGACAATATAAATCTCAAAGTAGTTCGCTTTGACTTACATTTTTCGTCTAATTTCACACATTTTTTTCACTTTTGCAGCTGTGTTTAAGAAAAATGGATTAAAAAAAGATTAGGGTCGGTGGGTGAAAATTAGGTCGAGCATGGAGGTAGGAAGAGAGTATTATGGAAACCGAACAACTTCTTTCCCTTGGCCTTACATGGTTTTTTCATGGTTACTATACCCCACACACAAGTAGGACGAATGTAGACCAAAGTGTATTATTATCAGACTTTGAGAGGTCTATGAGGATGTAAGTGCAACAATGTGTTCAAATTTGACGACCACTGCATGCACTTGCTGACATCCCTGCTTCACCCGTGGCGGTCATGACAGTGGAGTCAATGATGGTCTCCAGATGGTGATCTATACCCTTGCCCTCGACCAAATTGAATCAAGCCATTGGAATACGTGGATTGGGTGCAAAATTATGGAAAATGCTTAGGTAGAAAATAATTGAAAAGCAAGCGAGCGGCGGCAGACCAACGAGAAAATGGACAAAATATTATACCTGTTTTGTTTTTTAATGATGCTGTTTGAATGACACAGCATTTTATTTGACAGTCGATTTTCGGACGATGCAGCGTTCAGATATTTGCATTTCTACATGTGAGTTGTTATTCATCTTCAGTAGAAGGCCATTCTCAGATGTTTCTTTAAGCCGAAGCTGTTTTTATGAGTTAGCGGGAGAAATCGACCCGGGGAAATCGACAGAACATGTAAACCGCAGGCCTAAAGACTTAGGACACTAGCGAACTCATTGTGAATGGGTGCTGGGTCTGGAATGGTAAAATCTCCGATGTTTGTCTGCATACCATTCGTGCTCATTGAAAGACATATAGCAGATGTTTATTAAAGGAACAGACTAAACGATTTTCCTGTAGTTGAAAGGCGGCATTGGTTTACGATTAAATTGCGCTATAAAGGCGAAACCGATGAGGACATTACTTTTCGCCGGACACGAAAGATGATTGATCCAAATGCTGATTGTTGTCCGGTACGGTCCAGGAGACGAATACACAGTCATGATACGTAAACTCCCCC
>LD343845.1:72913-91462 GCA_001465055.1 Ptychodera flava
ATCGCATATCTAGCCTATAATGGATGAAAGGTTGATTTGCAAGGCTATGTCAGTCTGGTGAATATCTTTGTGTTTCATGCACTTGTTGACAAATTGAAACGTTGCTGCATATCCAAAAGTAACTTCAAAGATATTACATATCTAATGAACGTCATCTGCACCCCTATCAGTGTGAGGAAACCACGGGTGGTTTTACCTGTGATGACGTATTGCCCATTCCTTGTGATTCTCATCGCCGACACCTTGTCTGTGTGTCCCGTCATCGTGTGAATCAAGGGACCACCTGGCTTGGTCAGGCAAAGATGCGACGGAAGCAACCCGGCGGTGACGTCACCAACAGCAGCCATGTCGAGTAAGTTACACGCCTCCTAAAACAACCATATAAAAATACCGGGGAAATTGAATATGTCGAATCTAGACAGAAGCCATTGAAATATGGAGTAAGTTGCGTTGAGATTGATATTTCTGTCTTGCTTTATTCAGAACGACTTAGATTAAAGTAAATCATGGAATGAAGAACAACATAGAGTGTTTCGTTTTTCTCTGATGACAAATATTGATTTAAATTGAAGATGGCTGTCAAATGTGTTAGTTCTGTGCATGCCAAGATATGTATTTTTGTATATATTTTACTGATCACAATTTCAACACCTTCAAATAAACACTCAAGAGCATAAACGAGACTCATAAAGACACAAGAAATTCGAAATATGATGTTCCAGTATACGTAGGCCTTGCACTGTCAAGAAAAATGCCTTCGCTAATTAAGCAAGCTGTCTCCATGACAATCTCCATGTGTACATACTACCACGTTTTAACATATTAATGACGTCACTAAATGAGCTAATGCACTTACGTTTGGCATTCTTCCGAGTAATTGGCCGGGTAACTGATAAGGACTCAATATGACCCCCTCTTCGGAGAGCTGTAAAGTTTCTTTGACACGCGTGATGTCTTCGTCGTCTGGAAAAGCTTTCGTGGCTGTTCTGAAATCATCCATCACTTGTCTGAAAGACGCAGAAATTAAATAAAAGATAGAAATGTCAGATTTATCGAGAAGTCACTCATATTTCAATTCAATGAGAGTCATGCAAGCACTAAGAGCGTTGGTTTCCCGTCCACCCAACTTAATTCAGTGGACACGAAATACATTCAGGGAGAGACCATTGCATCTTTGCATGGGGTTGAAAGAATATGTCATGTGTTCATCATCATCGTGTGAGTGAGAGATGATATGCCTCTTTTGACTGTCTGGCTGCTCGAATGATTGTTTTGTGATCAACTTTGTTAGCTTTACAGTCTCATCACCTTCAAGATTACACTGCTGGCTAAGGAAATTCAGCTCATTTACTTCCATACTCATTCACTCATGACATTGCAGTCTACGTCAACTTCTCACCTGAAACTAGTTGCCTTTATTTTGGTCAGCAGCCAGTCGAAATTGCATAGAACGTCTTTTTTCAGCGCTTTCAGGTTTCCACTGCCGATGAGGTGTGTGGGCAACTCATTCAGCTTGCGTAGATTATACTTCGTTGAAGTGAAGGCAAGTGGCTGGGCTGCGACGAATCGATCGGCTTCGCTTTTCTGGCCTTGCCTGGTAACGTAACTTTTCTTGACCCCTGTGGAACGAGTACAATGTATTTTAACACCTTACGACCAATGGTAAGTTTATAAACTGCATTTAAATCTGAGTTGCTAAAAATTAACTACTTGTTTTCGATGAAATATGCTGAGTTAAAAACATTATGTCTTTACACTGTTTACATTTAATCATACATTGTGCGTGCGACAAACAATTTAAAAATTAGCATTTAAACTACATGAGCTCGCTTGAACGAATTGAGCGCCACTTTACTATCTGGCATCCACTTCGTATTTAATCACAAACTAATATCTTGAGCGGCAGTTTCTACCGACGTACCGTTCGCCCACTTTCCGCTGAAATAGTCTGCCTCTCCGCGATGTATTAACTTCTTCTGCCGTTCATCGCTCAAATACCGTTCCCTGGCGGCTTCGATGAACTGGCGGTGATACCAGTAAATGACCCGCGATCCATCCGCTCCTCTCTCAACCAGGTAAGACGACAGAGCCGAGCGTATTCGTATCCATAGTAACGGGGGTAGGCGTCGAGTGGGCGGAGTCCAATACTGGTAGACGTCATTTAATACGTCATCATCGCTCGATAGGATGTCTTCGATTTCGGATTCTGAAAGACCACTTTTGGCTGCGAAGAGAATGTGACCATGTCAGACATGGGGAATGAAAAAATCATGTCTCTGTTAAATAAATGGCAATGAGGCCAAAAAGGTCATTTGTCTAATAGTTAAAACGATGACATACTTTATTCATCCATACGTTTGCGTATATGTGTTATTACGTGACTTAAATTTGAAATCGTGCTAGAATGATCATACCTGGCGTGGATTCCCAATTATTTGATGATAGATAGCACGAAAATGAACAAAATATCGATACTCCTTTCTTTTCCTGATTCTGATGGAGAGGCGGACAAACAAACTGGTGGCGTCCTTCTTGTCCGGCGGTATTCAATAATTAACTGTGTAAAAGGGTGACTCCACTCTCCTTATCTCTATTCAATTTACCTGCAGTAAGGTATCCAAGAGCTCGCTGGACCAGCACTTTTCCCATTTCTCTCTCAATTCTTGCAAATAGACAGTTGATAACGCCCCTGACAGTGTCCTCCAGATTGGTCTCATCCTGAGGAGTGAACGAGCGCCACCTACAGGCCTCGTCGAAACACAGCTTCAGGTAGAGAGGCAGCGGACACTTCTCGAAGCCCCGGGTCAAAATATCCATCTGCTGAGTTGTCAAAGTGCGCTTGGCTGACTTGAACCATTCCTGGAGAATGTCGTGCGCGTCATCCTGGACCAGCTGGGGCACTGGCACAAACAGGGACTCTTCTTTTATCATCCCCTTGAAGGAATAACGAAATTTTTTTAATAATCGGATAAATTGAAGTGCAACTGTTAACGATTTTATCATTGTGTGAACGCAGATGCCAAAGCTGTGTAAGAAAGGGCCGGTGATTGATCAAAGCTCAGCAGAGACACTCAAATGTCTACTGGCTCAGCAAGTGGATCTATGCTCTTAGCGTTAATACCCCGGGTCTAGCCATATTGGACAGTAACGACGAAAGCACGAATACCTACAGGTACAGGTGCGTGGGACGGGCGTCCTGTTTGTAAAATCTGAAAGCGATTTGTCGCTTAAATGATATTGAATCAGGAGAGATAAACTTAAACCAAAAAAATCAGTGACGCGAACACCTTTAATGTGTTGAGTATACAGAATTCTGAGGACACGATGAGGAATAAACGTAATTAGTATTACACGTCTGTAATATCAATACTGTTTAGATAAATCGTCATGGTTGTAACTGTCCAATCTATTCGCAACGTTTGCATTTATTCGGAATCTCAGGCTCACCTGTAACATCGGAAAACACGTGTGTTCCTCTTCTGGTAACGTAGAAACGACTATCTTCACGTAACTAGGCAGTTGCCTTGGTAACCAACTGAGTTGTCTTGCAGCATCTTGTAGAAAGGGGGAACAAAATGGTTTGTTGCTTGCAAGATACCATATCAAAATTACATGTTAAAATGCACACTTTCATACGAAACCTAGTGGTCAGCGAGCACTTTCCGAACATCCTAGCCTTGGATTCTATCACAGTCATTTGGTACAGGGACAGCGATCCTACATAGGTTGAGTGTGGGGGCTGTGAGGGCGCCCACTGGAAACACAATAGACTTCGGTTGAATTATATCTTAGTGATCTTACCTTGCGAGTCTAATTGATCGAGGGAGTCGAGAAAGACAACAAGCTGTGACTCCGCGGATGCCAGGGTCAAACATTGCGGAAGAAATTCTCGAAGTTCCTTCAAACCCTAAAATGAAAATTCGATAAGATAAGATAAAATATTGTCCTATTATGACACAAACAAACGAAATCTTCGTGCGATGTGTTTGAACTCAAGACTGCGCATGTTTATCGACTTACCCGAGGAACAACCATGTTGCTATTGTAGGATTTTACGATTTGTTCGCAAACGGTAGTCAGCAATAGGTGAATAATCGTACTGTCTGGGGTGGTTCCCAGGAACCTGAAAGAAAAATGGAGGGAAATAGTAAGCACCTTTCCCGGGTGTCGAACAAAATTAAAGAACAACATTTTATATCAGTGTAGCTGCTAACAATATTTAGTGCCGAGCAACGTTTTATATTAGTGTAGATGCGTCATTTGTTAATTTCTGACAACATGTTGAAACCATGCAACCATTGGAGTTCACCAACGAGCAGCTGTTATGATCTGATTTTACAGTATCGGCGCCCTAGTAACATGTACGTTCTGAAAGCTATCACAAAAAAAGTACCTCAATACAAGTTTGCACCTTCCCTGGAGCCATTTGTTTACCATGGTGGCCGCCATGGCAACGATAGATGTCTTGCCACAGCCAGACTGTCCGTAGATAACCATCGGTTGACGGGAGTCGCTCTTCACATATGATTCAATCCTCTGTGTGGAATGACAAAACGGAATGGAGTTAAAAACGGCCTGTAGATTGGTTAAGTTCACGGCGATTTTAAGAACAAGAGACAGCCACAATAGGCATGCCAAGAACGTATAAATGGATACATACACATACACGCACTAACCCAAGCCACCCTGCCCAAAACACACACGCTGCTACACATACCTTTAGCGTATCCTGACGACCGTGGAAGGCTTCACACTTTTGTTGGCAGAAACTGGCGTGTTGAATGACTTCTTCGTATAACGCATCGTGCACCTGCTCTCGTTCAGCGATTCCGCGTTCGATCATACCTTCGAGGCGACTTTGGAATGTCTTGCAAAGGTTTGTTATTGACTTGCTATGAACTGCCGGATCAATTTCTGCGATTGAAGTTATGTTAGAAATCGTTGGAAATAGTCAACGGATGAAAACAACTCGCACTCAGATAAACATTTAAAATGAATAAAATGAATATGGCAGACGTACCATCGAATAAACAATGTCTTCTCTGGCAAAAATATTTTGCGAATGACGTCATAATACGGAAGTTGTACACAGTATAAGTATAGGATGGAACTGTACGACAGATAGATAGATAGATAGATAGATAGATAGATAGATAGATAGATAGATAGATAGATAGATAGATAGAGTTCGTAAACTTAAAAATATTTGCCTTACTTCCACGTTTCCATGGTACACTGTAATCTGAGATGTTACTTTGTGGTAATGCACTTGGAATTCGATCGTTTTTTAGGAGTTGTAACAAGTCTTGTGATGTTTGGTTTGGAGTTCCTGAGGAAAAAACGCAAATAATTGTATAAAGCAATACGAATTTCTCGACGCAAAAATGGGTCCTGGTCATAAGTTCCCCTACAACGTAACGACACATTCAGACATTCCATTAATTTGTGGTAATTTTGTACAAGAGATGTTTTTTTCATCGAGAATGTCCTTACCTTTGTCATCTAACTGGTCGATAAATGCTCTCGCCGTCGAATTGCGATCGTTGGCTGACAATCCCGTGATCTCTCGTTTCAACCACAGACAGCATGAGGGCGCGTTGTCAACGCCCACTACACCAGACTCTACTTCTTTTTCTGTCACTGGAAATTGATAACAAAACATCATGTTTAACGCGATGGAAATACTATTTGTGTAGACCGTAATTACATACAGGCCTGAAATAAAATCACGCTTCTGCATGGTATATGTAATTCATGAAAAACTACACACATGTCAGTTCTTGAACACTAATATTGTTTTTCGGCAACGGCCAGACAAAGAAGGTGGGATCTTGACGTGGGAAGGTCAATTCCCTTTTTGTCATGGTGTTCTCAAGAGAAAACACACTTATAAATACACATAAAATACTTGCATCTGTAAATAGTTTTATGTGCACCACTTACAGGAACTTATATATTTATGAGCTGTTATGGAATCTTTAATACAGGAAAGCGAAGCTTTCGTAATGACGTCACTCAGTTTCTCGTAAGCGCGCCACCACTCAGCCTTTGCCTTCTCCGCCAAGATCCTGTTGCTTGGGTGACCAAAGTTTGCGATGATTGACGAAATGGAAAGTAGTGTGTACGCCGATGGCACTGCATTGTTGTCCTCCTTATACCACCTACATAATAAAAACGAAAGGAATGTAAAAGCTAAAACAGGATTACATCGACGGGTGACGGATAGAGCATTTTAAAATGATGATGCAGATTGTGTAAAGAAGAAGCGAGATTGCACGTGAGTTTAATCGTGACTTATAACAATTTGTGGAACTGAGTTACATTGTTCAAATTCCCTAGTTTGCTTGTCCACTCCTTATTTTGATCAGTACTGATTCATCAAATAATAACGACTAGCTAAACTTAAACACAGAAAACTTTGAGTCGATTCGGGTGTTATAGCCGCGGTATAACTGAACAAGCAGGCCAGCTTTCATTTCATTCCTGTGATTAACCAACGGTAGCAAGTGAAACCAAGAAGCGAATTATAAGAATTGTTAAGCCAAAGTAAAGTTACCGTGTCATCAACGCTCTCTCCTCTTCGTCTATCACTGAACTGAACATGAGTTCAAAATCGTCGCTGCCGATTGTGGGTGGTAGAGGGCGATATCCATACTTGTGCGACAGTAAACTCTGGAAGGAGACAAACGTTATCACTCACAATTTCGAACATTTTGCGACACGGGAGAGGAATCATTAAAAGTTCTAAAGTGTAGTACCTCTAAATGCGCTGTGTCTCGTTTGGCGGTTTTCATATTTTACGTGATGCTTTTAAAGCATTTTGGAAATTAGCATAGGCAATAAGCAACCATAGGGTAAAAGTTATTTTGCCTTACCACAAAATTTGGCCCGGTTGAAATATTCTGACATTTCTTTATTTCATTCAGGCAGAGTTGAAGGGTAATGTGATCGTTGGCGGCGCCGTCCGACACTCCCCATCGCATATCTACGACCTGTGAGAAATGAAAATTACTGAAACATGTGACGAATACTTTCTTTTTTCGTCGATAATTCGGACTACAGTAAGCCAAGGTTCGCCCAATGTTGAGGACGTGTTAGTGTTTATTTTTTACACAAACCTTTCAGAATTTTGAACATAAAGCCAGTTTTAAGAATTATTCGACAATACCTTAACTTGAATGCCCGTAACTTTATGTATGAATAATGTATGTGTGTGCTTACGTACGATTTATGTATGAATGTATGTATCGTACGTATGAATTTTGTGAAGTTCATGTGGGCGGGCACTTGTGCATTTATTCATTTACATATGTATTTATGTCCTGTTAGGCTGTCATTAACGCAGCAACTTTTATTTTTAGACAAAACTTTTACTTCGTTGGGTGATCTCTTTCAGATCTTTAACTCTTACCTGAAACTCATAGCCTCGTTCATGGCAGAAAGTTTTCAATTTTGGAACTGCATGGTACATGAGCGCATTGCGTTCTTCGTTTGTATCTAAAAAGGGGGAGAACTTCGTTACAAGACACAGCAGAATTTGTGCTCTAACGTACAAATTACATTCATTGAGTTGTCAACTATTTATGTAGAGAATCAAGTATGAAAGTTTTACTTGCCTGTAAAAGTAGAACTCACAAAAATGCGGACAACTTTCGCGACATTTGGAATATTGCCCTCTATTGCGCCGGTCAGTATGCGTTCATAACGATCCCTGAGAGCTGTGCTCCTGCAAAATATAAATGCGAGCCATACTCTGATGCAATGACCTTCTTTTTGCGATACAAACAAATGCGGGTGAAGTATTATCCTTCCTTTTTTTATCAATTTAGATAAATGACAATAAAGGTCCTCTTTGACTTACTTGCTTGGAAATAGCTTACACTACCAAGGACGAATGAAAATGAATCAGATTTCAATTTGGTAGAAATGAAATTTGTACATCTATCTCGAGTTACTTGACAGGTAAAAGGAAAGAGGAATTTGTAATATAGATCATAGAATGTTATTCATATAATGCATGCGATATTAGAATTCTTGTGTGAGACATGTATGTATCATGCAGTTCATGAAGCAGTTGTAAAAGTGGTATCGTCATGCAAGCCTTTCTCGCGAACCTTACTTACCCGTTCCGGTCGTTCTGGTCGCCGGCCAGGGACTTTTCCTCGTCCGTATATTTCTTCTCGATGGCTTCCTTCATTGCCTCGATGTGTCGTTGAAGCATAACCGCCAAGGGAATGTCCTCTACGGCCACCGTCCTCGGAGACGCCACGGTCGATGCGACCGACTGCGGCGTTGCACTTTTCCCGACGGGAGGCAGTATACCTAAATTATTGGACTTGGGTCTGTAACCCATCCCTGAATAAGACGGGGGAAAATACCTTATAAATAAAGACTTTCCTTTTTAGTGCCTCTTTTTACCTATCAAAAAGTCCGTGATTTTTTGTAATTACGCAACATTAGAAACGATGAAGGAGAGGTGTGCATCGGTTGTATAGTTTGACTCTACTTGTTACCCACAAAATTTGAAGGCGCCAGGAAAACGTGTTACATGGTTTACCACGGTTTTTGTAATGCTAGATGTTATTCATCCTGTACGATGATGGAGTAGAGGTAGTGCTTTTAGTGGCTACACGGTTTTTTGTAACCTGTATTTCACCACGTTAAGTGTAGATCATGACGTCAGTATGGGTTCATCACATACTTAACTCACCTGCTCCAGTGAGAACGAAATCGAGTGATGCGGAATGATGGTCTGCAGAGGGCGTGCTGTATGGACGAGAAATGGTATTTTCTCGTCAGACGAGTGTTAGCGTTTAACGAGCATGGTTTCCTTTAAAACTCACCATGTACATTCATACATTCTGACATTGGCATGACCGACTCTATGTTTAACAAAAACAGCCGTTAAACTTACAAAAATAACCATGGACAGCAATTTCATTGGTGATATAAATTGTCCCACTTCTCTACTGACCGTGACTCAGATAAAGTATATAACTATGAAGCAAAAACTGGATATTTTACTGTTTACATCATACAAAACATTGTATCACATATTATGTTATATCATATAATAATTTTTTTGCCTGCAGTAATTTTACCATACACACTCAAAACACACACATATGTGTGTATGCGTGTGTATATATATATATATATATATATATATATATATATATATATATATATATATATATATATATACATGCAAGTTTCATAAAGCGAAAAACTCGTAACAAACTTCGTAAATGATAATTCAGTCTTTCTCGTATCATTACTCTGCTACCACGAACATTCGGGCAATTTTCGTCCGTCCGTCAACAAAAGTGAACTTAATCATTTAATCACCTGCGGCCTGGAGATTTCCATTTCGCCTTGGTGTTATCGCCACCTTGACCTCTAACCGATTTCCTCGCTTTGTTGAGGATTTCTGAACTGCTCTGTTTATCGGGCGGCAAGGCGTAGAAGGGGATCTGCGGTGACTGCAGTTTCTTCGCACGTCGGTTACCTTCCATTGCAGACGATCAGGTGACCTAGTCTCTGTCCAAGTTCAATCCTACAAGCCAAGCATTTTGTCTACAGAACGAGATGGACGCTCTTTCAACTTTTCTCTAAATTTCATCTCGAAGAGCTTCATCTTGTATCTTTTCACCAAATAATCAACAAAAAATGCTACAGAATATTAAGCTCACCATATAACGTGCTAACGAGTGCATGACACGGTTGTTAATTGATTTATGGAGCAAACTAATGTGTCTATGTATGTATATAAATTCGTTATATATATATATATATATATATATATATATATATATATATATATATATATATTGTGTGTGTGTATGTGTATGTGTGTATATATAAAAGTGAAAGCATCCTTCTTAGAACAACAAGTGTCAAAATAATGAGGTAATGTAGTATTCAACTTTGTACTTGAAGTTGTTTTGTGATATTAATTATAACGCTCTGCTTTGGCATCGAGCACTGTAATTTCCCACGAGGATATCTGTATAACCTTATATATATATATATATATATATATATATATATATAGTGGACCTAGGTACACTCCTTTTCAGAATGTTTGCCTTCGTGCATATCCAAATATTTACTATCAAATATCTTCCCATGTCCTAGGAGAAACTGTTCGAAGTTCGTCCTTGGTCTACACGTTAACAATTGCATTGGGTACATTATTCAAATACCAATATCCGTATCTTTAGCGGCCTTGGTGACCTATCACTTGTATTGAAATATAATTGGTATTTCGAACCAAACGATATGAGTGTCTATGGACTAACCTCTCGTTCTGAGCGTCATTCAATATTGAGAATGCCAGTGGAATGCCACAGTCGTCCGGTTGGCCAATAGTGACACCTCAATGAGAAGCCATTTTGTAAACAAGTAACCTTTGACTGTATTAAATCTTAATTACGGAGTTGAAAGCTCGCCCACTGACACTTCCGCGTTGGTCTGTTGGCATGTTGTTATAGAAATTGTAGTAAGCTTGCAGCTTGAGTTACAAAAGTTTCAACGGCGGGTGACCAAATGGAAGGCCACAACCAACCGGGCTGTACAGCAACACACTATTAAAACTCTACCTACTGGTGTAGTTATTCAGGCTTTCATAAATGTTTCAAATACCCATTCAGGCGCGAGTAGAATGCTTCATTTTACACACTGCTAAGGTCACTAACCATTTCAGACTGGACATATTGCTCTGGAATACCTGAAACTTTGCCCTAGGATATCACCGATCTTGAATAGGCACGCAATATGCACAATACAGGCGAAAGTGCAGGCCCCGAGATGAACTCAAAAACGATTACAAGGGAGGTCGACTGCGCTACTCACTGGCGCATTGTTCGTCTTACCTGTGTGATGCATACTTGCCTTTCTCCGACTATTGTCCAGCATAGCAACCTAACATGCAATACAGAGCGGTCTTTCTGCTGCTCGTGGCGCCCCCTACGTGCACGTATTAGGTTTTATAAATACGGTAAGTCGTCATGAGCGAGTCTGTCGCGAACGAGAGCTGAGCGATAGGACTGATCTGCTTGAAGTAGTCGGAAAGAATATTCAGTCCGAACTGAGAAGTGAGTCTGCGTGGTAGCATTAACATTATGTAACGTTTACCTATTGCATCATTAATTATGTTGTTATCACGTAGCCTCCTTTTCAGAAAGCACACCTGCATTTGAATGGGTCTCATCAAGCATGTCCAATATGAGTACACGGGGAATCGATATCAACAGGTGGTTCGATGGAAAGACAGGCTGTTTTCGCAGTATGCATTTTTTCGATAAAGGGATACTTTGATGAAAGTAGAACTGAAACAAGACACTGTACCTCGCACTACACCTACTGAACAAATCCGTTTTACAAATCGATCCATGCATGTGTGGAGGGACCTTGGTCAATGCACAGGGTGTTGTCTACATGTCCGTCCCCAGGTGTGGGTAGGTGTTTCGATGTATCGCTAATAAAGATATATTCTACCAACCTTTGGTGTTTCGGTCTTAACTTAGCAATGCCCTTGATAATCTTGTGTAAACGTTTTATCAACATGCTGTGTCTATTATCTGATGAGTTTGAGTGCCTAATTAGCCAAAGTAATCAAGGGTAAATTACTAATCTGTGGACGCTCTCACTAGATTATCACCGGATTAAATTTGACAAAGTCAATAACGAACGCACCAGCAAGGTATATTATACCTTACTGGTGCGTTCGTTATTGACTTTGTCAAATTTAATCCGGTGATAATCTGGTGAGAGCGTCCACAGATTAGTAATTTACCCTTGATTACTTTGGCTAATTAGGCACTCAAACTCATCAGATAATATACGCAGCATGTTGATAAAACGTATACGCAAGATTGTCAAGGGCAGTGCTAATTAAGACCGAAACACCAAAGGTTGGTAGAATATATCTTTATTAGCGATACAACGAAACACCTACCCACCCCTGGGGACGGACATGTAGACAACACCCTGTGGTCAATGCTTTATTGAAGACCTCCCTCAACGGACAGTTCCTCCTGCCATGCCAGCATGTACAGTGCTCGACATGTCAAAACGCCGTGCAATGCGGCTGTTACATGCACCAGCGCACCGGTATAGAGTTGTCGTTACTCATTATGTTTTGCAGCTTGATATCTGAGCCATCATGGGCGTATAAACCAGAAAGAATCATCTTAGAACAGTCCGATATGGGGTCTTAGAAATGGTCCAACCTACTCGGCAATTTCCGAGTACACCCTAGGCAAACCGAGGATCATTGTTCATTGTGTATACGGTACGTAATTTGTATTTCAGGAAATCAGTGGACATTTCGACTACCTTACTTTACATATCCAATACACAATTAAGACTAAAAAGTAAATGCTTTGGATAGAAGCCCAGAGTCGAATAGTAATACAGCCATACGGACGTAGTCAGGACTTTGTTTTTTTAAGCTTCGCTAAACATTCATTTGAAAAATAATTGTCATGTTTACTACTATTTCCGATACAATCCATTAAAACAAACACCTACATACGACAGTTCAACAATCAATTATTGAATATAATTTCGTTGCTGAACTCGAGACTTTATTCACACCAAATGGCTTTACCCCATCGAAAGTATATATGTCCCCTGATATTCTATCCCCTTTTAAATGCGTTTTTCCTTCAAGGCGACTGATTCCATGGATTTTAAAAGTTTCGTCTATCTCAAGTTTCATCTGTCTCTCAAATTCTCTATAACTACTTCCCATAATCGTTAGATTCGTTTGATTTGAAGCGTCTTCTTTGTCCGACACAAACTTGTTACGTGTCACGTCATCTTTACAATCTGATTTTCAGCCAATACCGCCTAAATCTCTGACTCTATGTCGCGTGATCTTTTTTCCAGACAGGTTACGGAATTTTGCCGATGCAGACTGTAACTTTTCTCTGTTTCCCGGTCTTCATGAGTGCTGTCCTCTTCGCGTAAATGTACGGTAGAATCAGACACTTTCGTTTTCGGGAAAAAGGCAAACAATTTGAAGACGGCCGAAGTCCTCTTGGATTTCGTTTCATCATTTTCAGTGCCTTTGCTGGTCGGAAGTGTGGTCACCGGGATGTGAGATATCTGCCCGTGAATGTCGCCTGGAACGCGGCAAGCTTTGGACTGATGGGGACTGTGACCTTGAACGTTGAGATCGTCTTCCTCAACGAAGTAGATGGCGAATATCTTCGGGAAGAAAATGCTGGCAAGAATGATGGAGCCATTCAGCAGGAGACCCATCACGCTGTACACCATTTTATACTTGGAGGATATCGATAGGAAACTGGCCGGCACCACCGCTACGACTATCATCAGAGCGGAGAAGACGCTGAATGTGATGAATCTAGATTCGTTGTAATTGGCGGGAAGTTTGCGGGTCTTGAAGGCTTGCCAGGCACTAGCGCACAGCAGGGCGATGATGTAGGAGAGAGATGACATCTTGGCCTCCAGTGACGGCCGACACATGAGATCTACGTACGCCTTAGTCGGGTCGGCCATGACCAGGATGGCTTCTGGTGGATACACGACAATCAGCGCGGTCGTGATAATAACCTGCAAATCGTATAAAAGAGGGAAGAAACTCATTAAATTCTCTGATGATTCTAATGGAACTATGACAGGGACATAGGCAAACAGAGACACAATCGAAGGAAAGAGGGAAGAGCTTTACAATAATTGTATTCCGTTTAATTGCCATACTTTATGAACATCTTTATGAACATGTACAATTCCGTCATTATCCACGAGACGTATGATGCACTGAAAAGTCAGTGATTTTCACATGCCAACTTTCCACCAAACATGCCATTAAACGTATGTATGTATGTAATGTATGTATGTATGTATGTATGTATGTATGTATGTATGTATTTGTGAATTTGTGTATGTAGATAGGTAGGTAGGTGGGTGGGTGGGTAGGTAGGTAGGTAGGTAGGTAGGTAGGTATGTGTACATCACCTGACAAGTTTGGGCTGTCAGATCAATTGTACAATGATGAAACATGGCGGCGTTTTGTGGCTTTGTTTGTCATTACGCCATTGCTGTCTCCTTACCTGGATAGATATTAATGTAGCAGCAATGGTCACCTGCGCCTGGGAGCTGACAAAACGCGGTCTCTTGGCGGACTTCTTACCATCGGCAAATATTCGGTATATGCGGTTGGTCTTCGTTGCTAAGGGAGCGTAGATCATGCAAAGCGACACCGAAGTCCATCGACGGAAATAACAAATAACATCGGATGGCTTGGCCAGGTGGTAAAATGCCGAGATGTATAGGAAAATGATGCCAATGAGTAATATATAGCAGAGTTCACGACTCGATGCCTTGATAAGACGGTTGTCGTTATTGGCTATGTAGACACCAACCGTAGTAAGAGCAGCGAGGAGGCCAATAGAACCGATGATTGCGAAAGTGATGGCCCACGGGTTTGACCATTTCAGGTAGTCTGGCGGTATCTCTTCACAGTGGTGGAGATCGTGGTGTGGCCAGGTGAAGCCACCGCAAGGCTGACACTCCGTGTCGTTTTTCACCATGATTTCGCGTTGCTGACACCGCTGGCACAGCCAGCAGCACTGCCACTCCGTCGACCTCATCGTGATCTCGTCGGCCTTGCACGGCTGGCTGCAAGTGGAGCTTGGGACGCTCCCGCTCTCTGCGGTCGTGTTGTAACTCCACTGAGAAGTGCCGTTAAACCAGTTGATCTGCCCAAACATGACCAAATCCCCGAGGTTCTCTCCGTTCTGCTCCCACCTTCCGACTGGAACCATGACGAACTCTCCGTCGTCCGTCATCTGGACGTTGCTGATAACATAGGCGCCCGGAGGGTCCCCGTTTTCGTCGAAGCTGACCGTGCCGCTAGAACCTGTGAAGTTAAGCTGAAGGAGTGTCCCCATCAACACGTCTCCGATAGGCGGGGTAATCGCTTCGCACAGAGGTTCCTCTTCGGGGCAGTACCGCTCCTGGATCACATGAGTTGCCAGGGCGACAGCGTAAACCGCATCAATAACCAGGGCTACGTGATCGTCAGTGTTTGTGTGGCTCAGGAGTCCCGGTGCATCACAACTCTCTTTCCCAGTCAAGTTGGGATACTTGGAGCAGTCAGTGTACTCTTCCATAAACTCGTACATCCACGGGTTGTCACTCTTTGACGGCACGATGGACGAGAAGTAGTCATCAAATTCTGGTACTTGCGCGGAGTATGGCTTGAAGAGAATTGAGCCTGGAGAAACAGCGCCAAGAAGAAATATAGAATTTGGACACAAAATTTTATCAAAGAAGACAAAAAATACTACATGCACGCAGTATACCTTTGACAGCTAAAAAGAATGTGACCCAGGTCTCAATATTAAAGGGAAGCAGTCGTCGGAACTGCGCGTGTGCGACTTTCTTGTTTACAAACAATGTATTTCATGTGTAACATCAAGTAAACACAGCTGCAACATTTAAATTTTACGATATTCATTGTTAACAAACATGTTTTAACTTTCATCAATCGCCAACGTACCCTACCAGAGATACAGTGTCTACATCGGTCGTAGGGGTCCCCAGCAGCCTTTGAGCAGATTTCGGTCGACTGCCTCCCTTTACTAATAAGTGTATACCATGTAAACGCGCGGTACAGTATGGCTTGAACAGCAGAGCATAAGTAATTCAGATGAATTTTATTATACGTTACCTCAACCGTGGCACTTTTTTGACTGCTACGCATTATGCACAATTGCAATATATATTATGTACTTTGAAGGCGGGCAGTATATTACGTTCTGGCGGTTAAAATGTTGTGAGAATAGAAATGGCTAAACAAACATAAAACAAAATATTTCATCGAATTTCTCAAACTCGAATGGGTAGATTTTATATTTATTGTGAAAAGTTTTCAGCCTCGGCAGTTTATTTATAATTTCTTCATTCGTTCGGAAAATATGATTTTATGACCCTAGTAACGGTCCTTCAAGACTTGCACTGTCCTGCTAATATATGCAGTCATCAAACACTGCCCCCCCCCCCAAACAAATACTTAGTTATCAGACATAAATTGTGAAATACAGACCAATAGGTCGACACATTCAGTAAAAGCGCAGATCAAGGCCCACAATTTTCACGTATTGATACTTAGGCCTAGCAAAGCTGTCCTTCACCCGGGATTATTACTCACCGAACGCCGCCCCTTCATTTCCCTGGAGTCTCTCCAGGCCATCCGAGCCCCAACTATCACTGCCGATCCAAATAAACTCTCCAACGACATTGGCCCTGACGCTGGCCGCAAGTAACGAGTTTACCTCGTCCGAATGCGCGAACAAGACTACCACCTTGGCTTCTGGTGAATAGCTGAGAAGTCCCTTTATGACATCATCGTAATCGGCCTCAGAGGAACTCTGTGAGAGCCGGAAAAGTGTAGTGATGCAGATGCCGATATCTTCGGCAAGGCTAAAGAACGAAGAGGCGCCACCAGTGCCGTACAGCTCGTCCGAGTACACCACCGAAGCAAACGTCCAATTGAAATACATCAGAAGGCTTGCCATAGCGCGGATTTGATACTTGTCCGGCGGAACTGTGCGCATAAAGAACGGGTATTTGTGCTTGTTGCTCAAATCATCGCAGGTTGAGAGGTAACTGATTTGCGGAAGCCGATAGATGCCCAGCAAACTTGCGGCCTGGACACTCGATGTGCTTCTCCTCGCACCGACGGCAGCGGCCATGTACGTTCTACACACGGGTAAACTGTCGAACACCTTTCCGTACCGATGTTCTTGTGTCGAGACGGGCGATCCCCGGTTCAAGCAAAGAAATGACCGCTGCGCCGGGACCAATTCGAGAGACTGCTCCAGCGTCGTCATCTCGTCTAGGCAAGTATCGTAGATCTCAAAACCGACGGTAACGTTCGGCAACATTGATTCGTCGCGGTTTATCTTGTCAACAGCGAAGGCCATGGCCTCAACCATCCTCAGCGCTGTCATGTTGAGCAGGCTACCGCACTGGGCCAAGTTTTCATCGTAGTCGTGCAAGGGGAACAGTCCTCCGATCAAGACATCTCCATGTCTACTGTAAACCTGAGTGTTGGCATCACCGACGCTGCAGCCAGCTGGTGACAAGGATAGCACCACGCTTACAATCATTGTCTCAAGGAACGCTGCCAAAATCTGCATTTTGGACGAAGGTTTAAATCCTGACCCCTATTTCTCATCCACAATATCAAATCGCTTTCTTCAAGCCTCGCGGCAAAATGACTGGACTTGCACAGAGATTGGCAATGACGATATACTCTCTTTCCACGAAGTATGGGCACACTTGTTTTCATCAAACCACACAGAATGGTCGAAGTTGCTCACCTGTTGCCGCGCAACATCGGTAAATGTCGTCATATAACAGAACATTTTCCATATAAAAATTCAAAACCCCGTTGTTGATATTTGATCAGACATTAATTACAATGATTTTGTATAACGATATTCGAGTGTTTCACAACAAAACGCTGAGACTTTAATTAAATGAAATTAGGAAAGTTGAGTAAACATATTACATGAAAATGATTCTCGGTGAATACTGCAAGTTTTAGATCCATTTCTTCATGAATAACACGATTAGAGCAAATTTGGGATAATTGGATGTACATATTTTCAAATTTCTCAAAAGTGTTAGGTGCCCGCGCCCTACATCTGAATGTTGCAATATTACAAATTACTCAGAAAAACAAGTATGTAACTTGAAAAGAAAAGCAGATGAGCATACATTTGCCACATTCACCATTCAATCATCCCGAATTAGTTCCAATCGTGTTAAATGTACTTTCCATCTTTTCTTCGGAAGCCTTTTCCAGGACATTTTCTTGAAAGGGGCTCAGATTCTTTAAGGATATGCTCCTTTCCATCTCAATCTCACCCGAATACATTACAGATCGTGAGTATTTACAAGAATTTCAGATGAGCTTTCATAACTTGAAGTCTTTTTTTTCAAAATGTCTTGCCGAGAAAACTGTCTTGCGATGGTGTGATGACCGCAGGAGAGGGGCACGATAGTAAGTGATTGCGGTCCTTGATTTGTTCGTTACACGGAGTTTAGTTTGTAATAATAATAATAATAATAATCTTTATTACCCTTAATCATAATAATATTACAATTCAATGATGATAATAATGGAAGACTCTTTCGATGGAACGATGTTTCATTACATTTTCTCCTACATTACAGCATCTTACAGAAATTTATGACAACTACTTTTATGACGTAACCAGACTTCTTCCGCCACCATTACATGAAAACTCAACAAAATATATGATAATTTTGGCTGCAGAATGCGCATGTTTTTGACTTTGTTCAGTAATATTTAACTATTTTTTGGGCGGCTTAGTCATATCTATGGCGACGCCTTTTCCGTTATACTCATCCGTTGTCAACGTCAACAGCATAAACTTGGCTAGGTTTGCCCTTGGGACTTGACCGACACCCCCTTTGACGAACTGGCGTTCTTCGACTTTGAAGTCGCTCTCTGTTTTGGAGAGAGAGAGAGAGAGAGAGAGAGAG
>LD343845.1:97812-109593 GCA_001465055.1 Ptychodera flava
CTTGAAGACAAATCTCCACTTCTTCTGCAAGATGTTCAAGAATGATAGACTCTTCCTAGCGGCGGCTACTCCAACGGGCGTTTGACAACTCTTTGATGATTTGGCCGCCACTCGCTTCTTTCTGGCCTTCTTTTCCCTTACTTTACACTCCTTGCCCTCTACTACTGTGAAGTCTTCGACAAAGGGAGGTTGATCGGTGAGGGCGTGAGTCTCAAGATAGAGCCGCTCTCTCTCTTCCATCGTTTTCACTTTCTCCGTCAGTTTCGATAGCGCAGCTTTGAAATCACCGCTGGTTAACGTTGGTTTGCGTGCCTGTACATCAAGCGGAGAAAAGTTACTCAATTCCCACCATGGCAAACACCGACATCTCTTCCAAGAACCATAAATTGTCCCGACAAATACATGTAAAACTATAGGCCTATTCCGTTTTTCCTACAACTGACCAGGCATATTTCTGAACCAGTCGACCCTGAATCTTACATACCTCCTACGTTTGCGAAAATTATTCGTAAATTTACAAAATGTCCGTTTGGGTTGTCCAGCAAAGTAAAATAAATAATGAATAAATGTATACATAAATAAATAAGTAAATAAATAAAAAAAATCTAAACATGAAACTGCTATTTTCACAAGTGGCGTAATAATACGGGCAATGCATTTATATATTGGCGTTACTTTTGTTGAGAAAAAGTATAGATGTGCTATGGCCGTAATCAAACAAAGCTTTCTATTTCGGGTAATGTTGTTCTTTTAATCTAAAATCTCCAGTTTCAAATATAAAAATTGAATAGAAACACCCCAGAGTTAAAACTCCACAACAAGTCAACAGGAATTTTATAAAAAAATGTTAAGAAAGTAAGCCAAATGATGTTGGTTTAATATTTTCCTCAATGTGTGTGTGATCACTACAGGAGACCGGGATGATCAGTCAAGAATCAGTACTCGTCGGTTCTCCTTTCATGATAAGATTTATCAAACGAATATTACACGTTTTTGAAGACCAACTGTACAATACGTATTTATTGGCCTACATATACAGAGCAAAAACATGGATAAATTTTCCCGCGACATGTACAGGAGAGGTCACACAAAAGACAAGCCTCTTTCGTCATCAGTTACCGTGTCTGAGGGAAGAAGAGCATCTAATGGTGAGGAATCTTCCGAGTCGGACTGTTCTTTGTCACCGGTGTACGCGTTGTCACCGTTGTTTTCAGAATTTGCAGCCATCCATTTTGGTAATCTACTCTGACCTCTGCAAGAATTACAAATTGAATATTAATGAGAGCCTTTTCTTGTGTTTCTTGTTTTATGTCGACGGCCACATAACGCTGTGGGTTGACCTGCCTTCTCTCTCTCCCCATCTCTCTCTCTCTCTCTCTCTCTCTCTCTCTCTCTCTCTCTCTCTCTCTCTCTTTCCAAATTTCAGCTCTTTTTTCCGACCTCCTTCGCCAAAAAGGAGGAAAATTAAAATTGCGTTCAAATTCCGTAGCCACTGTGCACTTACCTGCTCGGTATGTACAGTGGTGTTCTGTCCAATAACTTGTCTAGCTCCGATGAATCGCCGTCAGCTGTTTTGGAGTCGTCGTCACCGGACGTGTCATCCTCTGCGACGAATTTTTCCTTCACAGAAACCCAATCATCGAATATGTCCTGTCCAGTTTCATCCATGCAGTCCTTCTCCGCATCAAAGAGTTTCTTCATCCTGGTGAATCGAAGCCATTCCTGAGCGTCTTCTTTTTCCACCGACGTGCTGTCGTTGAATCTCTCCTCTGCCTGCAGAAGTTCAAGGAAGTCTGGAAATCCCGTACTGGCCATGTCCTTACATTATAAAGCCCAATTATTTAGTCGACGGCTTTGCAGTGGTTTTTAAACAATGTCAAGTTTTTTCCCCTTAAATGCTTGTGCGCGACAAAATCTGCAAGCATTTTGACGCGGGAAATGCGCGATGTCAACTGTTTGGAAGAAGAACGGTGGAACTCTGGCGTTCGATAGAACAGATGGCATCGCAGCAACGCCGTAAAAAAACAACTGCGTCATATTCCTTACAATGTATTCCTTCGAAAAAAAAGCTTCATGGATTAGAACAAGGAACACCATGTATGTAAACAAGCGCAAACAACTTCCACGCCAACTTGCTTTTGATAACGTCGTTTCAATTTTTTATATTTCTTTTGGAGAGAGGGTATGTTTTCCTATTCCAAAATCTTAGAGTTTAAACATTGCGTCAGGTGATGACTGCAGAGTAAATTGTTTTATCGTGATTGTACACGAGACGATGATGACGTTAACTAACAAAATGCTATTTTGTGGTAAAGTCAAATAAATTATCGAACTCACAGTATGGCGAACCTTATTGGTATGTGATTTACTTATCTGTAAACCGTTGTATACTAGTACCACCTACCTCCGTCAGTTTTATATATCATTTTATCTGTTGTATTCTTTAATAAACTGGTGCATTTTGTGTATAACTTAAAATATCCTCTTGACTTTGAAAAGAAAAGATAGCCATTTCGTCTCTCCGCTCCCCTTGTTCAGGATGTTATAATTTATTGAATTGCTGCGGTTGTTGTTGTTGTTGTTGTTGTTGCGGTTGGTTGTACACGACGATATGCCACTGAATCAATGCTCATATAACTTAGGAGGCGGTCATTACTTGCGGCCTTAGGGTCAGAGGTATCTGAGGGGGTCACGCAAAAAATTGAAAGCTACAAGGGAGTATGCTCAAAATACGGCTTGGAAAAATTCTGAGAAATGAAGCTCGTCGTGTCCCTAATTTGTATTTTCTCGAAAATAGTGATGACAAATATCAATTTTCGTTAACTCAAACACAACTCGGTCCTGATTTTAATCAATGTAAAGCCAAAATGTTTGAAAACCAACGGCCGAAAATGGAATGTCAGATTTAAAAAGACGTTAGCCACAGAAAAGATTACAGAATGCTATCACTAGACTGAAGTATGAAATATTCTGTTTGCTTTCTTCAGACAGCTCCAGGTACTGTGTGGAGCATAGCGTGCTTTGCGAGAACGGTACTTGTGAAGGCAGTCACTGTCGTTGTGATGGCAAGGGATATTCAGCACTCAAGTGTATCGAGTCAGGTTGGTTGAAATATTTATGTTGAACAGGGGAGATGAAGGACACAATATTCAAGTTGCTCATTAAACATCGAGAAGACATCGTGTAATGACGAAAATCATCAGAAAATGCGTCTTGCAATGGAGTTGGAAAATGACTTGTCAAGATCATCAGAAAATTATCAGCAGTGATAGTGCAACGACCAGAAAATTGCCTATTACCTAAATACCGGATTCGAAATTAGCGGTAGTCCCGCGTTCACAGACTACCAACTTTTCGCTGGGGCTACCAAAATTCATGAAACGGTAGCCAACACGGACTACCAAAGACGGGGACATAAAATTCAGTCAATACTTGGCGTGCAATGACCAATATCTGAAATGACGTACTTGAATGACGGGCACTTGAAGTGATGGTCAATGAAAACGCATTTTTTTCCATTTTGATCACGGGCAATATTCCTCCTCCCAACAGAAAGCCCATGGTCTATTTTTAGCACTGCTCAGTATGTCTAGTCTCGAAGTGCTGAGAAGGTCGTGGTCGTTGTTATGACGACTATCAAAATTTTCATACACCTCTGAGTAGGAAACAAGTTGTCAATAGATCACCAAACCTTTGAGTATCACCGTTGTCCATAGGCCACAAATACAGATCGTTTCTGGTCACCGCGTGCGTCATTTCAGAACCTGCGCGTCATTGCATTTTTTTGGGTTACATGCTGATCAGTACAGCTATCCTTGATATCCCTGTTTGCATGTCCAAAAATGCTAAAACAGAAAACGGAAGTATAATGCAGCCAGTGATAAAGGACAATAACTGTAAGTTGCATCAATAGTTCCAGATTGATGCAACTTACACAGGCGCTCGTACACTACAGAATTGGTTCGGAGACCATGACACAATTAACCTCTTCATGATTGTAGTGTATTATTTTGTTTTTAATGTACGAAAAGAGTTCAGGATTTTAGAACTTTCTCTCAATCCCTTTCTACGGTGATCTTTGATTAGTTGTTGGAAAATAGGAAAGCTTGATATAATTTTGAAAGGAAAATATGATCATATAAATTAAATTCTTGTTCCCCGGCATCTTGAGTGTTCAAAATTATAACTATCAACAAACAACAGTACAGAGGTCTATCATGGATAACTTCGTGTGTTGGAAAAAGGCAAAACTTTCCCTACATTCAATCTTTGCTTCATCATCATCTTTGTTTTTTTGGGTTTTTTTGTGAGTTATATTTATATAACATTTGATCAGGTGAAAAATGATAAATTCATTGCAAGAAACGTTTTCGATCATGACTTTCTGTGATATATATTTTGCTGATATGTTCTGTCAAAAATTTGTCAAAATCTACATAATCAGTAGGTAACCCGACCTACCCATTTTCCAAGCCCCTTATCCTGAAACTTTCACTCGTTTTACAGGTTTTGCTCTTTCAATATAAAAGTCACCCTATTTTGTAAAATATATGCACTATTGAAGCTAAAAATGAAAATAAACTGTTTAGTTTGTGTTTCCTAGATGTCCTAATACAAAAATTGAGCTGAAAATAGAGTACATAAGGCGATGAATGGATATTTTTTGGAGCTTACAGCCTACCACTCATTTTAGTGTTCCCGTTTTTAAAACATACATTCATGTTGCTGCTATTGAGATAAAAGTGTCAGTAAAGTGTTGTCTTTCACTGTACATGTCTCGGAACATTTTTGAATAGAAAACATGCAACATCATCCACGTCATCCTTCGAAAGCTTTTAGGCAACATCGGGTGCAAATTATCGACCGGAAACATCCTCTCTCAACAGGTTTCTTTCACGAAATCAGGACGGTCACTATGAGCCCACGGTCACTTGGCTTTTCTTGGCAGCATTTACTGGCTGGCCAAGCCTGCTCGTTGACCCCATGATCTACGCAACAACCTACCAGTATAACGCGACAATCAGCTACAGTTATTCCTTCAATTTATTAGGCTTATATTTTCATACTTATGGCATTTTTGAATCATCATTTGAAATAAAAATTTATTAGGACGGCATGGTGGCCAAAATTTTACTTTGGGATAATTGGATGGTGAAGTACTGTCAATCTATTTTTATGAGTAATTTGTAATATTGCAACATTCAGGTATATGGAACCTAACATTTTTGAGAAATTTGAAAAATATGAAGATCAAATTATCCCAAATTAGTTCCAATCGTGTTGTATAGAGAAGAACGACATCACGGCGATCTTCAGACTTCATCATGTTTCAGTCTGAACGGTCAAAATTTGATGGAAAGTGTCTCTTTCTGGACAACTCCGACAGAGTTGAATCAATAGCGATTTAGTTTTATCGCCCCGACCCGACGGGAAATAATGGAGCTTATGGGCACCCGTATAATCTTCGCATGAACGTGTCCAATGGCCGGCCACTGCATGGGCCTTTGAGTGCATCGCCAGCAAAAAAAATGGTTTTGGACGTCAGGAGAGCAATTTTTTCGCAGTCTGTGAGCGGTTGAGTAATTTGGGTAGGTATAAATCGGAATCGAGTTGATTTCGGCTGAAAGTAGTTAGCAATGTACAGGTGCAGCCAATGAGCAATGCACTTTTAAAGGGGTCCTTACTATGATAAGATATATTGTACATGAAAAGTAATGTGAACTGACTAATTTTTAGTCAAGAGGGTAATTAATAAGCTGTTCATAATTTGCCCTCCCACTGAAAATTTTTCGACTTACCCTGCCACCCTCAAACTTCATTTTTACCCGCTCACCACATATTTTTACCTGTTTCCCCTCCCCACTGTAAATGTTTGATTTTACCCTGCCCTGAGAAAAAAAATTCCCCTGAAAATTAACATTCCCATGCAGAAACATACTGCAGTGACCTTCTATTTGGTTTCCATCTTGCAGCAGAGTGAGATTTGGGGTCAATCGATAAAGCAGTCTGGGTAAGCTTTAAAAGGTATAAGCACTTGCACTGTGTCCCCATCCCCGGGAACACCATGGCTGAAATTTCCCTGTCCCCGTTTTAAAAGTAGCTCCCCCTCTCCTCGTTTTTCGCCAAGCCCTGTCCCCAGGACAATAAACCAATATCTGCCCTGCCCGACAAAAAAAACTAAAATTGCTCCCCTGCCACCTAAAAATATGTCCCCTGCCCTAGTAAAATTAAAATTTCCCCTGCCCTCAAAAAATGCTTCCGGAATAGCTTTTTCGATGAATAGCTCCGTTGGCTGCACCTGAATGTAGTTTTTCGTGCTCGGTCCAAAATGGGTCCGCAAAGCGCATGTCGCCGTTTTTGTCCATGGCATTCAGCCGAGCTGTGGAGGGAGGCCGTATAACTCCGGGAACACACAGCATCGTACGCAGGGTAGACTACAACATACTTCCAAAAGAGATCTATCGTAAATTATATCATACCAGTATATTGATGATGCAAATACAGCGATCTGATTGGTCGAGACGCGAAAAGAACCGTGGTATATTGGCGATATACCACGTCTGTCATACGCGCGAGCTATCAACGAGCAAAACTGCATTTTAAGACGTTCCACGCCAGAATTTCAATATACTGTTATGATATAATAGCAATAAATCACACCCTGCGACGGTATACCACTCGATTTTGACCAGTTCACTTCATATATGCACTCGCTATCGGTCCGAGTCGTGCACATATGTCGTGAACTGGTCAAAATCTCGTGCTATACCATCTTTATTGCGTAAATATCGTACTTCAGGTCAACTTACACATCACTCATTCATATAGCCCTACAGGTACACAGATCCACAAACAGGGAGAGGTAATCTGCTTGAAACCACGAAGCAGTCCGTCTTTGTCTAAATCATCTGAGACTCGTGTTCAGTAACCGTTGGTCAGGTATTTCGCTCAGTCACAATACGAATCGCTTGTTCATTGTTTGTGGGGAATGGATGGGCAGACCACAGACACTGGAGGGCAGTGGCCATCAAAATTCAGTGGGAGGACATATTTTCTGTACATGCCAGTAGGAGGGCAGTACAAACAGCTCTAATTTCCCCTCCAAATTTTAGGTCAAGGTCAAAAATTAGTAAAATCGGTACATCAGTCTTCAAAACATGTATTGTGATGATTTTGCGAAATCGATGAAATTTACCAGTTGGCGGGGCGGCACCTGATCATTGCCAGAATCTGAAACCATGGCAACTTCGTGGGCCCCGCCAATGCTGCTTGCAGCTTTAAATGTAATATGTAACTGCTTAAGCTACAATGGACATTATAAAAATTGAATGTAAATGTATGTAAAGTAAGCCATCTACTCAAATACTACGCGCACACTAGCACTAGCATGAAGATAAAGCTTTGTCCGGTTCGCAATTTGGCCAGGCTACTGCCCTGTTTATTTTGTGCTAGGCTGATGCGTCTTCTGTCGTTTCGGCATAGGGTATGGGGAAGTCAGGATAAACAAACACACAACAAATAAAACATAAAAAGATAAACAAAGAAAGAAACATACATATGTAACTATAGAGAAAACAATGAATTTGATAAGAATTGAAATAATCGACTGAACAATACATGCAACATATTCAAGATGCGACGTATCACTACTCATGAAACAGTGATACTGACGTCGCATACATGTATTGTTTTGTCAATTATTTCAATTCTTATCAAATTTATTGTTTTCTGTTATCTATTTCTTAGCATATTTGTTGGGCTGGCAATTTCCTTGCCCGTACACGATAACCAGTCATTCAGTTGACAATGTTTCAGTGGTGATGAACAAGATCAAACAAGGCACAAGACTCCCTAGACTTTGTTCATAAATTTGTAATTTGTGAATGTTTGGGCGGTAAACGCGATGATTTGTTTCCGTTTTCATGTGAAATGGGTGAGTGGGGTGAACGTGATGAGTGGGGTGAACCACGATCCCTCTATAGAGGAACCGTGGGTGAACGCTATACAGGGGAGTTTCACCCAGAATCATAGAATCCGGCAGAAACCGACTTGTTACCTTTGCAAGTGCGCAGTAGTAATACTACTGCGCAAGTGCGCAGTAGTAATACTACTGCGCACTTCCAAAGGTAACATGTTCGATCGCCAGGAAAACCTGTCATGGGCTGACAAATTTCAAATTCGTTTTTGTGATAGAACAGACGCGAGAAACTGCTGCAAATTATCTCATCATTTAAAACTTCACCGACTTCAACCAAGTCTGTCGCGAACAATATAAAACGTTCGAAAAAATCATCGTGGATATATTAGAACAAGGAACACAAAATAAGCCCGTACATTCCTCATTCAATGGCATCTTTTCAATTTGGAAGGGGATAGCTCATATGTTTGGCTTAACTTTGAATTCAAACATTGCGTTACCCGAAAGGTCAGTATAACTAATTTTTAAAGTTTGATTGTACCCGGGACGATGATGGTGTTCATGATAAAATTTTGTTATTGGTGATACCTTCGTCCATCTATCGTTGATCAAAATACTGTTGACTGTTTGTGCTGGGTATTATTCTTGGGGCAATCTTCTGCTTTCAACATTACTTGATCTTAATACTTGGAACATTCTCGGATGGGGTTCCTCGTCGGAATAAACTGCACTGTCGAGAGTCTGTGCAATTTAGGAATGGCCACAGTTAAATAACGAACTGACAATTGTGGTGACACCTCCAAAAAAAGAGTGGTCAAATAATGATCGCTGTGGAGATTGTTTAAAAGTTCTTAAAGAACCCCAGTCTTGTCTCCAATATCAAGGAGACCACGGCTAAATGTTTTATATTTGCACCCTAGGTCTACAAACTTCTACTGCGTTCATCGATAAACCTAAGATTCTCAGTGAAAAGATGTGACCATTTAAAGGCACATGAGCTGCAACTTTTGACATTATTTTCATGACTTTATATTTAGATTAAAATTAGATCATAGAAATGTTATTGGTCAGAGACGTTCACTCAAGTATAATTCACTGAGTGACACTGCATGGGGAGATGTTACTAAGACAAATAGTAAACGGCCGCCTCCATCCAACTATATGATAAACAGAAATGGTGCATGTATATATTTGAATCTTTACAAATACAGCATGGTGCTACCCACTGAAAGGAGGTGAAAGGGATTCACTCCACTTTGACAAAGAGTTCTCCGTTTTTTTTCACGCAATATAGCGAGATTTTGAAAATGGCGCGTATGGCGGGAAATTTAAAATGAACAAAAATCTCACTGTTCCATTTCTTGCTTATCCTGCTACAAGCAAATGTTGTTGAGGCACAGTCAATGGCTATATCGTTCTATTTGTAAATTGCAATGAATATCTGAGGAAATTGGAAGGTATCTTGGGGTTTGACACATTTCGCAGAGTTAAAGCTCATGGGCCTTTAACTCGTTTTGTCTCTATATGAGCGAGCCCCGGGCAGGGACGGGGGTACTCCAATAGAAAAGGTGTACGTTTATATGCCGCCCGAAAGGGTCACTTTTTTCACAAAAACATCCCTAAACGTGTGTCGATTTTTCATCTGAAAAGCCCTACACATTGGTTGATACCAAAGCAAATGTCCCATGTTTTAGGAAAACACCTTCTCATGTAACAGAATAAAGTGAAAATTCCCAAAAGTTGTCAAAGAAATCCCTAACAATGAGTCATATTTTGGAACACACATGGGTAGAAGGGGCACGAGCCATGCCAGTCGACATCATACGCGGAGAACTATGTTACCACAGTTGTAAATAGCGCCCCCATTTGATCACTGCAAGCATAAATGCCTCCTTTCTACAGAGAACGTAAGCGGCTACATGACACAGACATCTAAATACATGTAAGACAGCATGTTCTGTTGATTCTTGCCATACTCAAGGCAGAGGCATTCTGACAACAGTTAACATCCATGCCACACAACTTCTCAAAGTGTTAAATATCATCTGTTTGTTACACTATCTACACTATCACAGAGATTTATGTATACCATGACTGCATTTCAACTTAACTACAAAGATGACGACATAAATTTCCAAACTTTTTTGACAGTATCTAAAAAAAATCAGAAGTGGAACAACTGCGTTTCTTTATTGTTTTCAGTCACCTACAACTTTGGCAGTGTTCCAACAGTATGGAGAATGGCTTCTTGCGGGTCAATAGAGCAACAGCAATGAGCATGAAAATGAAAAGTGAAGACAACCACCACATTTCTTTTCTCATTCTAAATTGTTTTATTTTTTTCTGGAACAAGAAGAATATCGCCTTACACAGTCGGTCCAATACAGCTAACACATAGGAGTACACAGAGAATACACATACGCTGCAAATGGCAATTATCCATTTCTGATAATGCAGTTCTCTACCATCTATGATATCAACAAATAATATCTACATCTGATCTGTCACTTTCACAATCAACACCATCACAGTATATACATCTCTGACAACGGATCTCAAAACATCCCCATTAAAGTCCTTCTCCCACAAAATTTCAAAAAGCAAAAAACATAAATAAGAATTCCTTGGCTGGGTAAGTTGACAAGTACAAAGCTACTAGGTAAGTAGGTTAATTGTTTTCTTGAATGGAGGCAAAATGATAGCAGAAACCATTAAATAATTGTAAATCTGTAATTTTTCTTCAATTTCTTTGGAAATTCTTCTTTCTCTGATATATTGCAAGCGTACATGACATTCACGGTACAATATGTACCTTTATTTATGAATTGAATGGACAGTAATTGTCACCTATCATACATTTTCAAGCATTTAAAAATCAATAGGGGTTAACAAAAGCCACAAAGAATACATTACTTATATGTACACTGGGGGACAAAGACTTCCAGTTTTGAAAAAGCTGCAGCAAAATTACTTTTTGAATTTGTCGGCAAATTTACACGATAACACAAGACACTATGCTACATACAATTGGTGTAGGTCATGAAAGTCTGTGACCTCTCCTGTGACTTTGTAGAGGCAAAATGTGTGTAAACAGTCTTGGGCTGCCCAAGTAACTTTTTACTACAGATAAATCATTTCAACCCAAGAAATAAAATATTTATGAGATTTCTTTACAGAAAAAAAATATTTTACAGGAGATCAATCTAAAAACTATCTTCTTGGTGTACAGTTTTTATAGCTATGATAAAATCATGTCTACATATGAACTTTCTCATAACCTTCGACTTATGACCTCTGCACTCCATTTTATATGTGGAATTGGCAAGAGATCTGGATCGGTTCTATGCAAAACGTCATCAAAGAATTTAAGTATAAGGTACTTGTAACTAAGTATATATTGAAAAAAGCTATATTTAAGAAACAACAGCACCATACAGGCTGGCTGGAAACTATGGGTTCTAATTGTTACAAATATGTCATCAATAACAGCTTTGGTAAATGTCATCTGAATATTCTTCTCTGCGAGTCTTTCAGCTCAATGGTGGTTAATCGCAATCACCAAGGCAACTGCTCCATGCCTATCCTTCATATTTTCATTAAATAAAACATTTGTGACTCAAAAGAATTTTTGCATGATTGTAGAAACTATAATTTTACTTTTCTTGTATCATTAAACTCCATACATATTTTGGATCTCTCATAATTCATTTTAATATGGACAATTTCTTGACTTGGCTAGTTCAATCCAAAGTATACATTAAAACATAGGGCCAAAGTCCCTGAAGCTACTATAGACATGGATACAAAATTAAGTATTTCCTGACTGTATGAAATTATCTCACTTAGGTCATCCTAGGGACTTG
>LD343845.1:110673-131015 GCA_001465055.1 Ptychodera flava
CAAACGGACATACATACATACATACATACATACAGACTGACGCCGGACGCCGGACAGATACCCATCCCAATAGCTTCTATAGACTATAGTCTATAGTAGCTAAAAATGCATATCTATTCATCGTGTCAGTCGAACATTTCATGTTTTTGATGAGTCAACATTCCAAAAGAATTGTTTATGGAATAGGGGAAGAGCACACATTGCACATTATTACTGGCTGGCATGTAGTGAATGTCAATGATCTTGTGAAGATGACACTATGAGATTCAACAATGTATGGTTGCTAATGCTGAATCTTCAAGACACTTTCTCTAGTGCATATAACAATTTTGACCACTTCCACAGCTTACTGTGTACTTTAAGATTACTTTATGTCAACGTAAAAACTTATGAAGTATATCAATTTTGATTTCATTGGTGCAGTATTTTTTTTCTTTGGCATAAGTTTCAGTGACCCATTGAAAGGCATGAGTACACTTCAACATTGAAAATTGTGTGTTTCTGAGATTTTGGAGACAAAATTTGTTACCCATATCACTATTTCACAAATGCTGGGATTTTTCAGTTTCTACCTTTGGTGTTGCTGACACTTAGTTGAAAGTTAGCAAACTTATTTGCACATACTGTCACACGGTCAATGGCTGGCAACTTATGGACTTATGGACCATTGCTCAGCAATGTGAATCATTTAGAATCATCTCAATAAAGCTATAATACCACAATGTGTTGAAACAAAAGCTAGAAAATAAAAATTACACATTATTAAAGTTCACTTCACGCTTTAACCCTTGTACAGGACTCTACCATTGCTGTTTGCAAATGGGGAGGTAGTTCCTCTGTGCGAAGAGGCACAGGTTGAAGTCTACAGTATCCGTTTTATCTGTGTCTCAAAAAATTAAAAAGAACTGAACGATTTGACTGGCCTTCCTTTGACAAAGGGTGTAAGATATAATGTGTGTAACAGCCCAGTCTTATTTATTGCTCCTTGAATTTTGAAGAAGTTTACAGCATCTTCTGTTGCAAAAACCGACGCAAAACTGACAAAAGAGCTGAGACGCAATGTTCTTTCAGTCTTGCTATGACTCAAACTCACTGGAGCAAATGTATTTTACTAAAATGACTGAACATTAATGCTGGCCTAGTCGTCTGAAAATGTATCTCTGGGTATTAAATGACCCTAACATGAACACTGTGGAAGTTACATTCTAGATAACAGTTACAAGGAAATTCACAACATGCATAAATGTAACATTCATAATCCAAATCTAAAATGTAATTCACTTCCCCCAGAAACTAAAGAGAAACTGTGTACACAAATGATAATGTCTTTACCCTTTTGAGGGCATGAACCAATGATCTTGTTGACATATTTAGATTTTCTGTGTATGGCACTGAGGACTCTCATAAACAATATAAATCCCTCTACCAGTATAGTCAAACCTGTCTGATACAAACAACTTGGATGGAAGAACATTCTATCCTAAATAGACAAACAGAAAGTCTACTCAACTTTTGACTGGTTTTGTTTTTAGAGAGGGTGTTCTGTTCAGAGAGGTATCTGTGAGTAAGCACAGGTTTCATGGATACTGGTATATTGAGATAAATGGAAAAACTATGAAATAATGCACATATTTGATGTGTAATTAGTGTTGGAGTCAAAACAGTATTTCATAATGTATATTGCACATAATATAGTGTGTTTCAACTTAATAATTAGGAAAACTGATGAACATACATGTACAATAAATAACTGGGAACAAATGAGTTTGACAATGAGTCAAAAGCTGTCAATACAATTACCTTGTTATAGTATGGTTGAATAATAACTGTTAGATCTTTGGAACTTGTAGGAAAAATTCTGTTCAATGTCAATGGTGTAAAACAAATCCATGACACTTTACGGAGATAGGGTTGGGGTCACAAATGGTTGCTGACATGCAACAATGTCAAGTTGCACAGCAAAACCAACCAGTTGTAGGTCATTATATCATACCAGTATATTAATGGCCAAAATACTGTGATCTGATTGGTTGAGATGTGACAAAAACCATGCTATATTCGCAATATAGCACCGTTGGAGTAGGCACAAAGCTCTCAGTTAGAGAAAAATTCCCTTTTTGACATTTAACGCCATAATTTCAATTTCATATTATAACAGCAATACACCACCTCAGCATCGGTGATTTTGACCAGTTCACTCCATATATGCACTCACCATCGCTCATGCACATACGTCATTACAAAATTTAATGGTATACCATCGCTGGATGTGGTTTATTGCTCAAACATAAATCAGTTTTTGAGTTGTTCATGAGTGTGCTTGTACCACCACTGGGGGACACATAATGTCTACCCTTACTGATGTATGACTGCAAAGTTAGGTAGTGTCATGCTGAGCACATAAACTAATTAACACTCCAATTATTTTTTTCCTCTCCAGGGGCAGACTTTGCAATGACTGGTTGAATTCAGTTGAAAGTATGCTCAATTTGGACAAACTTGCACATTAAGCTATCTTCAAAGAGTTTCATTTGAAGTCATATTGTCGTCTATGTTAGCAGCCATCAATAGTCTGATTGGGGACGTTTACTTTTGAAATATCAAATTTACGCTTCCTATCTCGAGGACTTTTTAACTTGAATTTCTGACAGTTTTCACGATGGCATGGGCTAAACATACAGATGAAATGAATTCATATCAAAATTCAACACAATTAACTTATCTGGCCTTTTGAACAAATACATATCACCATTGGATTTATGGGTAGTCTTGAATTTCATATTTACCTGAAAAGATCAACTCAATGAGAATAATTGTGTTCAACTCCCTAAAGTATGATGAAATGTCCAGAGTTTACATTATCTACACAGTCTGTATACATACTCAGTTTGTTATTACTGTTGACAACTGAAGTCTGGATTTATACACATTTCTTCAAAGGGGATCATACTGTCCATGGATTTAGGATTATTTCAGTCTGATAATTGCCTGTAGCATACACTCAATCTTTAACCTTTGACCCTGTCAAAGTCACAGTTGGGTGTGATTACCTTATTGTTTTTTTTAATCATTGCAGTCAGGGCCATCAACAGGGATGAGGGTAGGAAGGTACTGAGAAAAGAAAGTTCTAATAACTTATTTAATTCATTGTGATTCTGACTACAGATGCTGGTCTGTATGAAGGACATCTAGCATTGGCCCTTTCAGGATTCAACCATTTCATCAAAAAACTCAGACAACGTCTGAAAATATTCCAATGTAACAGCACTGAGTAAATGTTGGATGTTGGAGAAAAAAAAACAAACACATTTTATGAGTAAGAGGTATTGCAAAATGTGGGAGGTTATTTATGTGAATTCATCATGTCTGAAAATGTTGGGTCGGTCCTAAATGCTTTATCTTACATGAATGTTTTGATGTGAAATATTATCAGATACGCAACAAACAATGTACTTGTATGTAGAATGCAAAAAACAAAATTGGACTCAGATTTTGCATAAAGTGCATAACATCTTCATGCTGGGAATAGCTTATTACGATATCAAAAACAAATTTTCCTATCAAAGGATGTGTGAGAAAAAATATGACAATACAGTTTTTTGTCATCTAAATTGCATAAAGCTCTCATAAGTATAATCGCACCCGTTTGAAATTTTGTAAGAAATAGGCCAGACCGGAATATCCAAAAATTGTAAACTCTAGTTGTCTCAAAGAAGAATGGCATTTGAAAAACATCATCTTGAACTTCTTTCATCTCACTGGTGTTACAACACAGATACTTATCCCGTGAGACAACTTGTGTGAGTTATGTAGTCCCAGTTGAGACAGTACTACCGTATGTATGGCTGATTCATTACAGAAGCTGTGAACTGAACGTAAATGTCTAATACTAATACAGGTACACATATTGAGGACATCAATGTATACATTACACTACTTCCTTTGACCCTGGCAAAGTCAATAATATTTGAAATGTGATCTACTCAAGCAAATAAGTAAACCCACATTAAAAACAAAAGTTCTAGAATGGCGTAAATGACTGGATTGAGTTCAGATTACAAGCTTGTGAAATGAATGCTTATGTAATATTTCGTGGTTAACATGATTCTCCGTTGACGACACTGGATTCATTGCTGATGGACTTCTTGACGGGACTGTGACTATCTAAGTTGTCATCGTTGGTGGATGAGATGATTTCAGCACGGAGGTAGTCCGCAAACAGAGTTCTAGCACGGTGGAGGACCTTCTCCACGTGGTGCTTGCGCACCATTCTGTCGAAATGCATGGCGGTCTCGTTGTAGTCCAGCTGATTGCTTATGATGTGATCTCTGTGTTCCAGTAGAAGTGTCAGACACAGGAACAGCATGAATGGATTTCCCCCGCCAAACTCCTGAGGGGAGGGTAGATTAGCCAGGGCCGTGTTTGTTGGGTTCCCGTTAGTTGCGGTGACACTAGGTGCCTTCGGTGATTCTGGAGTGTTGGGAACGCTGGTGCTTCCATTACTTGACTTGGACTTCACGGATTGATCATCTTCACTGCTGAAATGATTCTCTGATAGCACCAGTCCCTCGCTATTGCAATTATTATCAGGGTTGGCGACCTGCAGCCCAGATGCGGTCTTGGATGAATAGCCGGATTCCTCGCTTTTGTCCGAGTCTATACGACTTCGTTGGCTCGGCAGGGTTTTCAAAACCAGTGCGTTGTCCTTACTTGACACCTGGTTTGGTGTGTTAGGGGCACTGCTGTCATCAAACGACGTCTCTGTGGACTTGGGGCTGCTGGGGCAGCTACTGACCTGACTAGACGACCTCTGTCTGGCAAACCTGAACCTCATCCTATCAGTTGGCGACAAGCATGGAGACAGTGGTGCTGGCGGGCCGGAGAGTTCCAGTTCACCCTCCGGGAAATCCGGTGGCAAGGAGCTCCACATCACTTCTAACATTGACAGAGCGTCATGGAATGCAAATTCTCTCTTAAGTTCGAGCAGCAGCCAACGGTAGCAGAAGAAGAGATCGTCGGCATTCTGCGACTTCAAATACACATAGAAGTCGGGATCGCAACACTCAAGCAATTTGGCAAGATGTTCAAATTTCTGGGTCATGGTAACTCCATCCAGCATGAAGTTGCCCTTCAGTCTGTTCATAATTCCACAGAAGCAGAGATATCCGTGAGCCTCATCTTTCATAACGTAGAGTATCGGAGATGCTATATCACTCATGCCCTGACAGTAGGAGACATCTGGGTGTGACAATGCATATGTACAGAGTATATTATAGAGTTTTTTAACATTTAAATTTTCATCACCACCAGCATAAAACTTGTGCATTCTGTCTGTTCTCAGCACATCCTTGTGCACCATGTTCATAATGTATTTCACTTCCTCGCGTTCATCAGAAAGCCACTTCTTTTTCAGGTCTTCGAATTCATTGGCTTTCCTCTTCAGATAGTAGAATCTCTCCTCTCCCGTCATGCCATCTGGGAAGATGTTCAGCAGGTGCCTCCATGCCACCTTGCGTAGCGAGGGCTCTATACCGCCGTGGTAGACATGCAACCTGAACTCCTCGGGTTTCACCAGCCTACCTTGCTGGTCCAAGAACCTATGGAAGTCGGCATCACTCAGTGGAGGTCTTGCAGCCTTGGCTATCTCATCTTCACTCTCCGTGGTGATGAAGATACGCTGCACTCTGTTGATGGTTCTCTCTACCTGGTTCACGAAGGCTCCGACCAGAGGCATTCCCACCATGTTGCGCTCCTTCATGTTACCGCTGCCGACGACATCCTTGGTGTTGACGATGTCCCAGTCTTCCAGACCTGCGGAATCAACGTGGGACTGATCAGTGATTTTCAAGAGCTCTTGCGTATCCAGGAGAGACCAGCTCCCGGAGTCAAACGCCTCTTTTGCTATCGCAGGTTTGACTGTGTCACAGTCTTTGAGAGTGAGTATATGCCAGGAGTCAGAGTGTCTTGTTTGCCTGATGTCATTGTTGTCTTCTGATGTTGAAGGAGCAGGACAGCCTACAGATACACACAGACATATACACAGGGGACACAGAAAGAGGAAAGTGACAGCCATGCACACTACAGATGTCAGTAGAGGAAACATGGAAGCGATAAGGTGGGTCATGCAGATGTTATCTACGGCAAGCACACTAAATTATGCTTCTCTACATCTATAGCAATTTCTACCATGCAAGCAGATTACCTACACCATTTCCATACAACATTTGCTATGCACATACATATACAGTCATTAGCTGATTTGAAATTCAACATCCTTAAAAAAAATGTTCCGAATTTGACACATGTGTGATACAGTTTCACAGCATATGAAAATACTGTTCCAGATGTGTGTATGCATGGGACATATATACATGTACCATCAAATGACATTGTGTGAAAACATCAAAAGCTGCACAACGTATTCTGCTGAAGTGGTTTTTATCGTACTATGATGATGATGTTAAAATAGACTTCTATTCAAATTCCAAGAGGACAGTTAGGTACATTATTAATTCACCTTGGTATTGTTTTAATACACAAAGATTTCATCAAAACTAACATCATGCAGACTGGGAGTTTGAAGATAAAACTTCAGAAGGAAATTTTGAATGACGTTTTGGGAAATTTGCCTTGCATTGATAACTAAAAAGCAATGATAACAACTAAAAAGCAATGATTATAATGACTTGCTACACAGGGAAGAGTCAGAAGGTATTGTCTTAGAGGGGATTGATGGAAATAATTTGGAAAAAAAAGCTGTAGGTAGATTTTGATATCCGTATCCTTGGAGCTCTGCAGTAGTGTTCATTCAGTGGTTTCAGCATTGCTATCTTATCAACATTCTGCATTTGTACACTTGATGACTTCGTCTAGAAATGTCAGTGGTTATACTACACTATGACAGTTACTTATACTGGAGAAATTCACATTGCTATCGCAGCAAAGTATCACCTCAGCTGTAACTGTACTGAATGATATTCTGTTATCTTTTCAATGAGATATATTTAATTCCCAAATATTCTTACATTTAAGATAGAATGCTCCTTGGGGACAGATATTTAAACTCTCAAATTTCTGCATTTGTTTTCAGTTTATGGGGGCTCATTTACAAGTTCTTGGTCAGAGAAAAATTTTCATTGTTTCAGTTTTTCAAAAATCTAAGATTTAATTTTTTCCCATGAGTTTAAAACAAAGAGATGGCTGCCATTTTGAATTTCAAATATCGCTAAATGTTGGGTAATTTGTTTCTCTAGTACAAAATTTTGCATGGTGACCCTAGATTTTTATTCTTAGTTTTGGTAAGAAAATGGCTGAAAGTGTTGTTTAGGAAATTTTCAGCAAAAGTTTTAAGTCTTTCACTTTCGAGGAGCATACGACCTTGACTGTGCCACTGCTATACTCTAATATGAACATTTCTATAAATCACAGTTCATACACATTTTGCTGCAAATGACCTCCCATAATATAACATATAGTCGCGAACAGTATGGATTTTGGTTCATATTCAGCAACCGCAAAGTAGTTTTCTTGATCAATAAATACAAAAGCCTCTGTGGTGTTTGGGGCTTGCAGGGCCAGAAACCAGTGTGCAAGCCCCTGAACACTTGACAGTATTTTGATGTTTGCAAAGCTAGAAAATGTCTAGGTAACTGTATTAGCAAATTTTGATAATTTTTCACCACAAACATGAGAGAAGAACTCTTATTCCTATTATTCCCTGTGCTTACCTGGACCATCGAATGGTTTCGTGTCGACTTTGATTTGTAAGTACGGCTGTGATGCACTGAGAAAGGCAGCGTCCACATCCCAGTCAGACAGCAGAGACAGGTACACCTCTTCCCCTTTCTCATCTCTTGACAGGTAACTTATCGTAAAATCACTGAAAATTACAAGACAGGAGAAGAGAAAATTTTGATATTATTACTGGCTTGGAAATCATCAATAACTGTAGTGTACACACTGTCAAAATTATGGCCGTAAGTTTTGAAGATGGGAATTGACTTCGATAACCTCATACACTTGACCTAAATGCTGATCCTGGACCAAACAAGCTTCAACAATACATTCAACATACATTATCATAATCACTTGTAGAGGGTAAATTACATATCAACTCAAATATGAAATTAGTTTACCATATAAAGATACACTTTAATATTTTTGTTTTTTAAACTATTTGCTATCAGAAAAACACTTGACTACATTTCCGGATTCTATCTATAGATCACCACTTTGCAATGCTATCTGCTTTGCAATATTTAGTCTCAGTAAACATCCGAGCACCACGTTGGCATTGATAATCTGGACCACTTTGCCAGGTACACATTATTATTAAGCAAACTGCATCTGCAGGCAAGAGTCTAACAAATGGATTTCTCCAGACTTTATTCAAAAGGTTGAAAAACAAAGCAAACACAGTGACACATTCTGTGGGAAAGAGGGAGTCTTCCAAATGGATTTCTCCAGACTATTGAAAAGGTGGAAAAACAAACCAAACACGCTATCTCAGAAAATCTTGGTCACTATTCTTGAACAGACCTGCTGCATGTAAAGTACATGTCTTTGACTCTGCCTGTGGCTCTAAGAGATGGTTCACTTGATTCATGTCTACACACTCTTTATGCTAATTATGAGAAGAAAAAATGGTTGATTTTTATATCGCTGTCTTGTTTTGTTGTGTGACACTGTCTTGATTGCACTTTGTTTGTTGGATGATGTGTATGTGCAAATGCAGTGTTTTCTCCAGGTATCTACCAGAAAGGGGAGGGGGTGTATGTCACAATGAAATACTTTATCAACCAATATTTGTAAGCACATCTTTATGTCTTTTGGTAAATATTCATTTTAGAGGATTTGTTACACTTTGAAAATTCATGACTCATTTTCATAAATCAGAGTGCATTCCTATCTCATTACTTGGTGTTGGTGACTGATATCCATGAAATATGAATAATATTTTCAATATCTAAAAGGGACACTACATGAAGCTGTAACTTTCCCTGGCATTTATCTTTGTTCTTGTTCTCCAAAACAAGTATATTTTCTTATTCTCATGTCACTCTTCGTTTCACTTTCACAGGAATTTCTGATCAGCCATGGCCAATCACAGAAAGTAAAGTTCAAAAGCAGTGAGAAAACCAGACAGCTTTTCACTGTCATACAAAGGAAAATTATACAGGTTACAATGATAACGGCATTTCTTTGCGTAAATTACATATATCTAGAACTTCAATGCTACAATTCAACTATGATTGTCATTGAGCTATTTCAATCTCCATGGAGTAGAAATGTTTCATTATTGCCCACGCCTACTCAATCCTGCATATGTTCATTGTTGGCAGTTTCTAATCAATTGCTGGACTTTCTAAGCGCAAAAAATCAATTGCCCTTGAATTTTCACCGATTAGAAAGCATAGCTTCAAATCAGATAGGCTTCACACATCAATATAAACTGACTTTCTGTATAGCCTGTTACTGTCCTAAAATCTCCCTCTCTGTGGGAATAGCATTCTGCAGAGTTTGAACTTGATCTCCATGGTTTAGAAATGTACCAAATTACTTTAAAGTCCCAGTAGAGTCACTATGAATTTTCCGGTAATCTTCTCTTGATAAAGTTGAATTTTATTGTACATTTATTTCAGTCAATGACAGCTCTGTAACTACAAACATTGATGTTCACAATCACTAACTATGGTACATGTACATCATAGGGGTAACTTTGATTTTGAAAATTACCGTCACTCCTCAGTTGTGGGACTAGGGGGGGGAACACAAACAGTGTGGATTGCAAAATCTCATTGAAGATTGGGTGTGTATACTCAACTTCACTAAGTGTGATAATATTGACCCATTACCCTTTGAGATACACTGGACTACTGGTAAATTCTGAAGGTACATGTATGATTGAAAGAAATATAGGCTGCTATTAAGGTAAAAGTGAAATTCTCTCCTCAAAGGTCAATGGAATTTACATGCCCAGATGTTCTACACTTCATAAAATTCACAGCTTTCTATTTTGCTCTAATGAAACATTCACTGATTTGGAAGAGTGCTCTGCTGGAAAAATTCGGCATATATTACAACTGAAAGGGCTTGAGGTCTATTATACATTTGCTGATGTGTTGAAAGTATCACCAAATTATTAATTTCTTCTTGACTTTCGACTTCAAATGAACAAGCTAAAACTAATTTGTCATTGACATTCAAAATTAAAGTAAAATACTGCAAAGTACTGATAGAAACGATCCTTTATAGTCTGTGTACAGTCTTTTTGATGAGCGTTCAACCATATGACGGCTTAAAAAGCTGTACACAGTCCACATTGGCTTTGTCATATACTATACAGTATCTCATTACATTGATATAGATAGTTTAGTTGCCTGACAACATATTTTACAGGCTTGAAAGTGGAAATTTAATGAGAGTTTATTGTAATAGACGAGTATTGCTAGCTTCGGAGTCTTTCACTGATGTGGACTGAGATGGAGAATGTCGCTTGTGAGTGTGATTAGCATCTGTTTAATATGCAGCAGCTGTGGGGAACCTCACATTACCTCATGACACATACATTCATATGTCCCCATAGACTTGCATATGTAACACATGGACAACAAAAATTTTATAGACGTCATCAATCGTGTTTCATCGTTGTCATATACTTGCAGCGACACTGACAAACACATAACAAAAATATCGTTCAGAGTTCAATGAAAGTGCAGACGACACTGATGTACGCACATGCTGTTTCTGAATGAACAAAATGCAGATCTAGACATGAGCATGTTCACCAAATTACGGGCAGCTGGACCACTCTGGGTTGTATTACCCGGTACATAAAATCATTGCACTGACATGAGGGAGCTTTCTCCTTACTGTAATAAGATTGTATGAGGTAGTATGATTAACGTGATGTATCACCTGATAAATCCGTATTTTTATTACCAAAGTTCTCAGCTGTCATTTCGCCTTGCTACTGTAAATCTCAATATCAAATACAGGTTATGGTAAAATCAGTAATTCTTTGTATCTCACATGACAGAGCTGATGTTGTGGCAACATATGATGTGCACTTGGGCTTTTCTTCATGTTTTGCGTAAAATGTTTAGACATTTGTGACCTCAGAATTTTTGCCAAATGCCGACTTCTTTGTGGAATGTCCTTTCAAAACTTCACAGTAATATCATTCAAAACAGCCTACAAACATGCATGCAATATACTTATTATTTTTAATTTTTTCACATCATTTCACCATATCTGCATGAATGATTTTTTACATTGTAGCATCAATATCAATGAATTTAATGAATGATGGTTGGACTCCACCAAGTGAATAGTATAATGATTGTATTATTATTGTTGTTGTTGTTGTTGTTATTATTAATAAAGTTTGGGACTGCACAGCTTTTAAAAATTTCCATTATCCAAGATAAAATAAAGAATTCTAAGTGAAGTTCAATAGTAAAACACTTGGCATTGCTGACTTTACAAAGTCTTCAAAGTTGTCAAAGTGGTCCTCGTAAATTACTAATTCTGTAAAAATTCTATGATGATTGAGAGATTACCATAGGAAATATTGCTGTAACTCTTATCTCGCAAAATTCATATGTCACCATCAGGTCAAGCTGGTTAAAACCAGTGAGACATAAGAGGTCCTTTATGTCACATTTGAACGAAAACTTCAATATTTGAAGGTCCTGAATACCTATATAATATAAATTTGATTTTTACTGACCAAACCTGCAATAACATATCAAGCCAAGTTGGTGAAAATACGCATGGTTTTCCTCAACATGCTTTTTACTGACTTGGCACAAGGGAAGATGATACTATCTGGGAGGATTGGGGTTAATACGGTAATTTTTGGCTTTGATTATGATGAGACGGATCCTACTTCTAAGCTCTGATGAGGGAATGCAAATTGTCAGTACCATCAATAGCAAGACTGTGGAACAGTCCATTCTTAACCTCCAGCATTTCTGAACAGCATAAACATTAGACTCAGTAGCCTGTATCTGGCATGGATTTTCACTCAAGCAAGACCAAGCACAGGTTTTACTCATGTACAGTTGCGTATTTTTAATAGTATACAAATGTACGCCATCTGTGTTTCTGTCGACGTCACTTTATGCAACAGCACTTCTAAATGTAACATGATTACAAAATAATGAAACTATACCAGACTTTTTTCTTCGAGTTACCTCCAACCAACCAACGTCCCCACCATGCCACAGGCCTTTTCACAAGATACCGCATGGAAATCGTTGCTCTGTATGAAATGGTGCAATCACTTTTTGGAACCCATTTATTTGCTATTTTAGCGTACTTTGTGAGCCCAAATAGTAATATTTGACAGCTACAAAGTATCACATGATATTGCTTTAAACATGAAGATTGTTATACATGCTACCATTCTCCATAACCAATTTACAATGATATTCTTAGACTCTGTCAACTGGCAGTAATAGCAAACTACATTGTATTTGCTGCGCTACAAGCCAGCCAAAGTATCAAAATCAAAATGTAAAACAAGAGACAATCATACAGACAACTGCAAATAATTTGGCATAAACTGAATTAAAATTAATGATTCTAGGAACTGCTGATTCTATTCCCACACATGTAAATTATGATCTATTTATCTTGAAAAGACACTGTAGAAAGGAACATCTGGAAGGATTATGTGGACCTGTGACATCCATACTCTCTAAATATTTACAAGAACTTCTGACATTTTCATGACAGTGGTGGTGTAAGAACTTTGACATTTATGGTGAGGTCTCAGAAACACTGATTGCGAGGCCTTCCATGATTAAATTCCGGTCAAAATCCCAGCAAATGGACGTCACTTTCTGGATTGCCATGGACATGCCAATCAACACACATCAATGGCATTTGTAACCTGATTACTACGAGCAAACACTGGTGAGAGAAATATTTTTAATTCAGGCAATCCATTAAGGTGAATATCATCAAGATTATCACCTTTTTATGCAGAAATACTTCTCTTCGATAGACCTGACCTTAGATCACGATATTTGAAATTTTCCAAAAGATAAACCAAAACAATATTTATTTATTTATTTATTTATTTATTTATTTACCTTTTTATTTAATAACTCATGAACCCAACAGACTACCCAAATTAAACTGAGGTTCATTTCTGAAATCATATAAAGTACAGTTAAATTCTAAAAAAGAAAAAGAAATGTAAATCCTGTGCCAAATATAAAACTTGTTACACAGACATGATCCATCTGTGATGCGCCGTTTCAATATAAAGTACAGAGACAGATTTCTGATAAGAAGGGTTGATGGACAGATTAAACTTTGCAACATCTTTGTGATGGTGTTCCCAAGCACAGTAGACATCTAATAAAATTTAATATACCAGAATTAGGGAAATACAGGATGGGGAAATGCTTCTATTGCTCTCACCATGGTTATTTGCTGGTTGTACAGCAGAACTGTTGACTGTGAAAATAGCTGCATCCAGCCCTCATAGACAAGATCCATCTGTTTGTGATGTTCAATTTCAATATACAGTACACAGATGTCTGATTAGATAGGCTGATTGAAAGATTAAACTTTGCAACATCTTTGTGGTGATGTACATGCATGTTTCTTCTCAATACAAATTGTACAAGCCTTGATTAGAATGAACCAGCAAATTGCTGTGGCATATATCACAAGAGCCTAAATTGACTCCCAATACTGCAATAAGCAGGCTATTTGTTTGTGTGCTTGTTCAACAGTCTCTCGGAGTGAAGACACACACCAGAAAATTTTGCAAAGATTTTCAGCTCTGAATCGTCTGACTCAAAGTGACGTTAATGACAGTAACCAGCTGGAATGTCAAAGGCTTTATGTTTATGCTAACAGACATTGAAGCCCTAACTCTGGCAATTAGTGAGGATCTACCGTCCACACAGTCAGATCTACTGGCCCCAGAGTCAGTACTTGGGTTTCCATTCTCTCTACACAAATCTTCCTTTCCTTTCTCTAGCCAGCAAAAATTACCCTCAAGATGGTTTACTAGAATATCCTGTCTGGATATGGGCAGTGTTTTATTACAAGGGGAGGTCAGCCTAGTCCATGTAACCTGACTGCCCCCTGATATTTTACCTGAGTTCCTTTTGATATAATACAGAAGAGTTATTTGATAGGGTAGTTGAGATGATACGCTATTTCAAACTCCACTTACATGCATATAGGTGTGCATGTGCGTGTGTGTGTATTTTCTTCTTAGCAGATTATGTATTTTTTCACACATTTCCATACCTCTATCTCAGGTTCAAATTCCTAGAGCATTTGACACGTATGCAAAAAGTACATATTTCATTTCAAAACCAATTGGAGTACCGGTAATCCCCGTCACAAAATAAATCGCTGAAATGACCACGGCCTATTACTCCTGGGAAAATGACTGCATCACATTACCATTGATGTATCAAAACTACTCATTATTTATTCATCAGATAAATCTAAGCGAGCTCTGTCCTCAAACCACACAAACTGAAAATATGTGGGCACACTGGGCATGCTCAGTTGGCACCTCAGTCAACTACGGAGAGTATATCTTCACCCAGTCAGTGCCACTGTATAGTCACAAAGTGTACATGTATGTAGGTGTGAACCATTACATCGCAGTAGGCATAATCCAGAATGATGTGCAAATTTTTGCCTTGTTAGATTTGATATATTTTCTTCTGTAGTAGGCAGACCATGCAATCTTTCAACATTCTATCGTAACAGAAAATATGTTATCACCATGTCCATCTGCAGATGATTTTACCCCAGTTGTGACCACCACCCCGAAATGCATCCTTACTGTGTACTATTCAAACACTGGATGTATTGGCATAAAACAGCCACCTCACTATTCAAGTGGAAGCTGATATAAAGTTCCTTGGAAATTCTGGATTGCATACAAACGATAAATTTTCTGAAGATGAAGGATTGGAATTGCCACCACTTACTTGTTGAGATAGAATGCATTTGCTAGGAGTTGTTGCAAAGTTTCAAAAGTTGTGAGCTGTGGGTCAACACTAAAGCTTCTGTACTCCGGCTGAAGCAATCCCGAACATTTCTGAAAAATAGAAGAACAAGAGAATAATGTATTCCGTCCACAAAATTTGAAAGTTACCTGATTCACAGATAAAGGGACTAATATTTTGTACATAACTACAGCTACAGGATACATATATGTGTAGTCAATTCATTGAAGCTTGCCAAGTGGAAAAGACAGCACTGCTGTGTTTGGTCAATTAATCTTTTTTCTCCCAAATGGTTATAGTTCACATTTACCAGACTGAATTCTGCCAAATTTTTGGTGAACTTATAAATAAAAAAATCTTCCAAAAGTTCCATTAGATTCAATATGGTTCAATGCCACCAACATTCTGAATCATGGTATTTATTTTTGAGATTCTGGTATTTATTTTTGAGACTGTTGTTTTGAACACAAATTTCTCATCTTTATCTTGCTAAAAAACCACTAAACCAGCACCAAAAAGGATTTCAACCAATTGTTCCTTCATCAACCGACCAACTTTGTCCTTGCTATTAAAAGGGAATACATGAACCAAATTACAGCAATGTCACAAAAAAATACTGACACTATTACCTGACGAAATGTCAAGTGTCATGAAATGAAGTCAGCTGATGCAGGCAGTTTATAACACCTGAATTGTTTGCTATCTGATCAGCTTCATTAAATGTAATTACAGCTGACTAAATTAGACCTTGGTCATTGTGGCTTAAAATTAGAATATGGGTAACATTGATTCGTCAATGATGCATGATGTTAGGTCAGCGGTGATCCACATTATGAGTTTCAAAAACACTTCATTTACAGTTGTCAAGATTGATGAACATATGCTAGCATGCATATCCATCAAGTATTGTTACAAAATATCAGTGGATCATAAATCATTCAGATAACAGGATGGATGGAAAATAATGAGCTTTGAACATCAGACAATACACATATTAACTATAGCTTAACTACTGCTATAGACAATGCTGTAAACAGTTGTCGATATTTGATCTAAAAAATAAAACCACATCATTGTCTTGGCCTTGTCAGGGTTTTGGAAATACTTTGAGCAAGGACATTAAAAGCCTTTCCCGATAAGACATTTGATGCAGAAGAATCTGAAAAAAGTATGGATTTTCATAACAAACAAACAGCAGCTCAAATCAGGAGCTCATACAGAAAAACTGTTATGCAACAGACAATTTAATGAACAGTAATTGTGTTAATTAAATACTGTAAATGTCAACGGACTAAGTGATGGATTTTCCAGGATGAGAGAGTGTACATACACTTGGCTGTATTGTTTTGACTGGCCTTCTGCCACCTTTGTTTATTGCTTGCTGACGTTCCTGTCAATGTCCTGGTAAATATCCTTTTCCAAATTTGAGTATCCCAGTCAATTTATATAACTGTGCTTAGTTTTACAACATACTGAATGAAACAAGTGTTTTTCATGATGAATTTAATCTGTTATCACATTTATTTTGCTTGGGATAACATTAATGATAAAGGAAGGTATGATTCAATTGTGTTCGTGCCAAGGTCTTTGTACCTGCCTACCTGACTCATGTCTTGATTCCCATTTTATCTTTTGTTCTCTGTTAGGCTTGCTAAACACGCTTGCTAAATATTTCCTGTAGGAAACTTAGGTATTCAAGGTTTGACCCCCCATCCATCATACTACACACATATAGCATAATTGCACAGACACAAATCACTCCTAGTCCAAAATCTTCAAATCCGAAACACGCAGACATTACTCTGTTAGTTTGTGTGCAGGTGGGTTGGGTTAGGTTGGGGGAAAACATAACAATAATTATACATAAAATGTTTTTTTCTAAACAAGGATTTTGAGAAAAGAGTAAAATCTCTTTAAGACCTAACAATCATGTGATATTTACAATACATCTAGTTTAGAGTGATTCATTGGTGTATTATAATGATAGTCTCCTGGAAGTACATATCAATAAATCTTTCCCACGTACAGTATGTTCATACCTTCTTACGAATTTTTCTCATGAATATAAAAAGCCTTACAACACGACAGACTATTCTGATCTGTTTTTGAAAAAACTCATGGAGTCTGAACACAGTATAATAACTGCAGTTTCATATGGTATTCACCTGTCCATCTGAAGCCCCATCATACATGTGAGTAACAGCATATGGCTGGTCAACAATACCTGAACACATCTCTGAATTGGCAAAAAGATGAACTACTACAGTGTATACTTGTTAGAATGCTGTATAGCAAATTACTTGTGTTGTTTTCATGTACATCAATAAAATTAGTCACATATTGACTTAATATGGACTGATGTGAAGAAGTTGAAAGGTTGGTTTGACTTATTAATCTCATGAAATTGTACAGAGTGTGACCATTGGAAAATGACTAGGTTGTACGAGGGCAATTACCCTGAAGATTCCTTGAAGATTGTGAATATTCAGAATTACAACCGGGCAAAGAAAAGCAGAAACTGAACTTTAAGTCAGTTTTGTAACTGGCGTATCCACGTTGCATCTAAACACTTGGAAATTTGGATGGAAAGTTGGGTTGTGTTTATTTCCCCATCATCCGGTCTGTAAGGCTTGGTTAGGTCGGCATCGCATACGGTAGTCTCCCTTACCAAATCATTTTGGTAGGAGCTAGGGTCTCTGCCCAAAACACCCTTGGAAGTTGTTATTTCCTTTCAGCCATGAGGAGGGCATTGACCTTCCTTTTGTTTATACCCCCTGCAGGTCTTCTCAAGACCATTACCTCTCCTATTGTTTTATCCTGACCAGAATCCTGAGCCAATTTCAAGTGGTAACCTAACCATGAACCAAGCAAAGTGAAAAACACATTCAATAGTGGAATTTGTTTAGGTACCTAAAAATTCAAAATCCAAACAAACAACCACAGTTAGATTTTCTTCAGAATAACTACATGTACTGTTACTTACAAAATAATTACTTTGCAAGAATGTTTAGACTAAGCTGGCTACCACCACCATCACCTTTCACTTCCTTTTTACGGGAAACAATAGGGTATGGTTTTACCACTGAGCATCAGACTGAGTTGATCACGTGATCCTCAGTATCCTCCCAAACAGGTAACAGATGTACGAAAGGATCACTGCTTATGATACTTGTATTGTTACTCATATGTTTTTTTTGTCACTGTTAACCTTCAATTTACCTGTAATTGATCCTAAGCTCCTTGATTAGAAGTATCCTTTCAAGATTAGATTTGGCAAGGTAATCAATGAGGGACAATGGAAACAATTGTCAACAGCTGAAATGTACAACTACAAGTGTCACTGACCAAAAACAGCTGCTCTGTGTGACCAGCATTGTTTTTTTGTCAATTTTTGTATCATTTCATGAGACAGTAAAAATAATTTGGCATCTGTATTAAGCATTGAAATGGAGGTCATCATAAAATACCCTTCAGATTCTCTGACTGGCAAAACTGATATTTATGACATACACCCTGATACACACTAACAAACTGATGGGTATTCTGACAAACTGCAAACCGTGACAACAAATGCATGATGAGCCAGGTTGCCCATGATGTATCAATGACAGTTTAGTTTGTGGCTGATAAAAAGGCATTTTACCTTTTTCTTGACATGAAAAATTAACTGCAAAAGAAATATACGCTTTTAACTTCACACAGTAGCATCATATACTTTATGCTGATACTTTCATGGCCAGATATGAAAATGGCATAATATTCTTTACAGACCACCATTGCATAGATCCTATTGCTAGTCATTCTCATTACAGACACCATACCAAGAAAGGGAAGTTCCTATCACTTCCTATATTGACTGATGAAAATCAGGCTGTTCATTGATTGCCATACAAAGTTGGATGCTGCTTTGTCATTCAATTCGGGTTTGACATGATCGCAACGGAGTCTTCAGATAAACTGGGAAGTCTTCAACTCCTTCACGATATCCTGGAATCAACAGTTGACAGCTTTTCATTGTCTCAGGGTCTGAAGTAGATGATGGAATTGTAGCAGACTTACTTCTGTAAGCCAGGGATCTTTAAATCTGGTGTGTTGGCTTTACTCATGCTTTTACAGGTACTATTGTGACCATAAGAAACAGTGCTCTAGGGATAATAGAATGTATTGTTAACACCGATTTTTGACTAACCTTAGCTTTGCAGGGGTAATTTAAAGATTACGTCCCAAAATCCGGTTTTCTCATTGATACAGTAAATGCATAAATACATCATCAGAAACACAATGACTGTTGCTTTCCATGATACATGTACAGTTGCTTCTGTATACATTCCTTTTCTTGCCAAGTTCATATTTCACCATCAAGTGAAGTGGTTAAAGCTAGTGAAACAAAACATGTCCCTGAAGACAGAGATACTGTAAACATGATTTTTCCAGACTCAAGCTGCTATGTCATACCAAGACAAGTGGGTCACGTGAAAATACAATATGGTTTTGGCTCAATACCACTTTTTACTGACTTGGCAGATGGGGAAGTGATACTGTCTGGCAGGTAAAGAGTTAAAGCAAATCATGTCTTATCAGAAACTTCTGACAATGATCTAGAATTTTCAAATCTAAAACTGGTACAGCGTCTGCATGACAATACATGTACCTACAATATTCATTACATTCCGTTTGAAAACTATTAAATGATTTCCTAAACACACTGACAACATAGGTAAATTGTTCAGATTTGTGATAAACTTCAAAAACTTCAAAAGTACGGAAGGTCTGGATTTATAGCTCTCCGGATGGAAAGTTTTCCTGTCAGCCTACATTAGAATTTCTCAGCAAATGGTACAGAATATTGCCAAGTTGTTTCCGAATGCAATTAGCAAAGAATTCACTCCTACTGCTCATGAGCAGTCAAGGTTTTACTAAACCAAATTCTTTGCAAAGTTCAACTAATTGGAAAATGATGAAAACATTTAGTTTATTGTCAGTTGAAAGTTACTAATTTTTTCCTGTGCATTTACATTTTGTGTTGATTACATGAAACAATCCTGCCATCAGACAAATATGGCAACACGCTGAAATTTCATCACTTTGTAGAACTATGCTTTTATAAATGAGTATCATTGCTGTCTGTTTATTCACATGTGACAATGTGTGGCCATGACGTTCATCTAAAAATGGATCCAATTCAAATAATCCAAGCCTGCTGTTCATGTTTGGCAATATGTGATTGTCATGTTTACTGGTATAAATGGAAACAAAAGGTTATTCCGGTCCCTGGACAGCTACTCGGAATAGATTGGAGGGTCCTTGATGGAAGGATTGTTGGAGAAACTGCAAGTGAGGAACGTGAAA
>LD343845.1:131165-146329 GCA_001465055.1 Ptychodera flava
GTTCAGGTGATGACATAACAAGTGGAATCATTGCGCACCCTGTCTTCGACAGATAACGTTCTGATTCTGAGATCGAAGTTTTTTAGTTCAAGATTCAAGATAGAAAAAAATGTCTAAAGCCTTTTCAAATCTAAATTATATTTTATTTATCAGTATATTACATTATACTTTGAAAATTGTGAAATTTTAATTATGAATCTGCGTCTGAAATTATAGGATCTGAGGTCTGAGATCTGAGGATCTGAATCTGAGGATCTGAGGATCTGAATCTGAGGCTCTGAAAAGTCAACTCTACCATTCCAATACCTATGGTGCTGGAGAAAGCATTCATACATCTTACATGTATATACAGACTTTACCTTTCAGAAGCACAATATGAATTCTCAGTTGTGTAGCTATATTACTCATCAAGCCATTAAATAGTTGTGTGTTCATTGTTTTTCTCCAAGGGGTTTCAGTTTACAATTACCAAATTGAATTCTGTCAGAAGTGCATGTGTGCTTCATTTACAGATTTAGATGACCCTAAAAAACCAAACTAACCTCAACTAGCTCCATTTCAAAAGTGATTCATTTGGTGCAAAATAGCTTGTCTGATTATGTACTGTAATGTTTATTTTGGAAAAATCAAAACTGTAGTTATATTACATCTATTTTGTTTGAACTTTAAGTTTTAATATTTTCAGAAATGTCATCAGTCCAGTAAGGAATTCACAAAATTTCCTTCAAGTCATTCTATTGTGAATGCTTGTAAGGAAGTATCAAGTGCGCGTTTCCCTGTCGGCCCTGACTTGGAATGCCATGTTGGTTCACCAAAAGACTGTATACTGCCTGTTTTACATAATTGCACCCCACGTATTGAAAGAGAAAGTGTATCCAAACACAACACAAACTTTAGTCCATAGACACATGAAATATGTTGCATACATGTCATCATTATCTTGTGTCTTGCTATCATGCAACCTTTCACACACTTTGATTGAACACTGTCATGCCAGCTACCGTACATCTTCATCTTAATGCCATTGACGATTAAAAGGACTATGGTCAAAACATATCACATCATTACATACTGACCAGCTCCTTTGCTGTTGTGAATTTTCCCCGTCAATTATCACACCAATTAGAGTTCAATGAATATCTCAACAGAGAGAGTTGATTACAGTACTTCACTTGAAAGTTCCAAAGTGACCCTCACACTATTTTTCAATCTTTTCTGTAATTTTCCAACGGCTCCAATATTTTCATCCTCCATCAGACATGACGCTTTGATACATACATGTATATAACAGTGATCCAGACAATATTATTATCATAGAGCTGATCGAAAATGTCTTTTACAAAAATGTATGTTTGTCCACATTTTACGCAAGAATGATGACAATGAAATGTGCTAGTGTTACAATGGATAATAAGAGTCACACTCATTCATCTGAATTTATGGCTCAGACTGTAAGCTGCAACAACAGCCACACATACAACAATGACACTGCAGGCAGCGGTGTTGTCCAGCTATATAAAGTAACAAATCTGAAATTGCGGTCAGCACTACATGTATTTCTAAAGTTACCAACAGCACAGCAGATAGTTTTGGCTCAGGAAGTTTGCCACATTCAAGTTCAAATATTATATACATGTACATGTAGCATGACCCTTTGTACTGAAAGAACCATGCAACACAAAGAACAAATTTATTGATTAATATTTTAAATTACCAGCATACCATGGCAAGATCTCTGACCTTATTTAAAATTGTCAAAAAAAGCTATACCACAGCATTTCATCAATCCTAAAACATCATGTGATGATCATAATATTTCATCTACTTTATTCATCCAAAATTTCTACCTCAAGATTTCATAGCTTTGCATTTCAAACATAGGGCTAAGGCAGGCTACACATGAGAATATCCAGATTTCTATTGATGTAAATGTAAGGAAGGCAGAGGACACTCTAAATAGCCAATGACAGATCATGGTGATCAGATAACAGTTTAATGAGATGGATTATTTTGAAAACCCTGACAGTAATCAACCTATTGTTCCTAATGGCAGGTCATCTGTAACCACAGTATCAACAGTAGCTGGTTACAGTCGGCTGGCCTTGGAAGTCTCAAATTTAACATCATGCTGAGAGGCATTCAGCTGACAGACATGCAGCTGAGCTCCAATCTAGCAGCTGAAGAAGCATGTGTTTATCTTGTATCATGATACTCTACTGTGTAGTCTCTGGACCATCTATAAGATTATCACCAATGGTTAGGTGTCTGACAAAGTGTACTTTCATATTACGGCATTTATTATGTTTTGCAATAAGGAACAAGCGCTAAATCTGCACACTACATCTGACATTTTCATTGATACATCATCATGCTATAACACTGTTCAGACCAATGCTGCGATCTATGAAATTACTGTGCATGCAAAGTCCCACACTGATAAGATCTTAAACATTCAAAATATCATTGGAATCACTATAGATTTATACGACAATAACAGATTCAATACCACTTAAATACATGACAAGGCTGATAGAGATAGGGCCTATGAAAAATGTGAATCCAATATCAGCAGTTTAAGCATCAACTTTCTCCCTTGTCAGTCCACACCTCACAGGGTAACAGTAATAATTAAAATTGCTTCAGTGTATTGCCATATCAGCTGCAAAACACCTGACAAGTCCACAGTTTTTTCTGCTAAACTTGGCTATCAAATGATTATTTGATTTAACATAAGTGCTACTGGAACAACAGGGTGGATCATAACTTAAGTCAAATATCATTATCTATACAGTTTATTTGGAGGCTCCTGCAAATAATGCACAGATAGTTTTTAGCACAACTAAAACTATGATGTTATGAATTATAATAACCATAAATAATTCAACTTTCTAGCTTTTAAATGGCAATACAGGGGAGAAAGTTTGGGCCAAAGGGCAGGCTGACAGAAAGCAATTTGTGAGCATAGAAATAATATCTCCATCAGCGGGAGAAAAAAATTTACTGGTGAAAAGTACTGGTACCTGGAGATGGTAAATGGGGTCATCAAGGTCACCAGGGGCATGCAATGCATACCAGTATGTATGTATGCAAATTGTTTTTTGTCACAGAAATACTACTAGTAATACAGAACTTTTTTGTGAGTGACAACATCACAAACTCTTCAATTCCTAAAACATTGTGCAGCAACTGAAAATATGACCTAGCTGAAAGAAGTACATGTAATAACAATGACTGAGATCAACAATTCCAAATAAATTTTTCCTTAGCCCTTGCTTTGTACATGTAAGTCAAATACTTCAAACTATTCCAGCACTATAGTATAGGCTGTTGACACTGATCAACACATGCACACACCATGGAGCTAAATTTATTTGCTCCACGCATACACATACACACACACGTCTTCTTCACACATGGTTGGAATCTAGTTTGCTATCCACTCTGGCTTAGTTCATTACATGGAAGTGTTCTAAATCTGCTTTTACTTCTACCTTCATCATATGGGAAGTACAATATTACTTCCTTAAAAATAATGAATCTTGATAACAACAGTCTTTCTTCTGTCTATCATTAAGATGACAGACAAAAGAAGGACTGAGATCTAAGGTTATCTGCTTTTAAAGAATTTCTGCTACACTGACAGAGAGAATTATCATATTGAACAAAGTCACACATTGAATTCACATTAGAATGGTGTGTGATGAGGGAATCACTTTTGCCTGTTATGATCTGCCTGCCCTGAAGTGAAGTAAAGTGCACTGTTCTCTGTATCAGTAATTGAATCAACTCATTACAAAGGGACAGCACAGCATTTTTTTTTTCTCTAATGATCTTTATCTTGATGCAAAAACTGACACTGGCAAATCACTGAATTTATTCAGTGTGGGCGCATTCTTTATCATTCTAGGCCAACTGGAAGAATGACCTTTCATCTCTGACCTAGACAAATGGGTCAATTTTCATAAAACAGTTTACACCTATTGTTTGTGATCTTCAAGTGCTTGACATCCGTGGAAGAACTTCTTTCACATTTCTTCCTAACTTTGATGGGCTTAGAAATATCCAAGGGAATAAATGTACTGGATTGTATTTTTCAAGAACTGAGCTGTCAATACTGTAATCTGCTATCTGATATAAGGGACCTTGGTTAAAATAAACACATCACCATACACAATTTCGAGGCAAAACCATTCCACATTTCCAGAATTATACTTCTTACATTTATTTATGTACCTGGCATAGAGAGAGCTAGACAACCAACAGTACAAAAGCACTGATGTGAACAATGCACAACAGCCTACAAATTTAAATTGATGATGGCAATATAAATGATATGCCCACAGTCGCACATAAGAATTTAATATTTTATGTGAATACCAACTTGAGCAACTGTCGCCTTTCATTGATGACCTTTTTGGAATTACACTTAAGGTACTGACACAGTCTACATTATCAAAGGGTTCAAAGATGTATTGTACACTGTTTGGCATGGTTACAAGAAGAGTACATGGCATTGGGTATACATTGCAGTGAATAGAGACAGTGATATCAGTTCTCAAATTAAACTGACGGCAGCTGTCTTGGATCTATGTGGCACACAGGAGCAAAAATATCCATGACTGATACTGTAACAGTCAACATAGTGAAGTGTTTTTAAGCTGCTGCAATTCCTGAAACCTGGCTGGTGTGTCTGGGAGATTCTGCGTTAAAGTTGTACATAGCATTCACACCTTTGAGATGATGTACAGGTGACCAGTATAAACTGAATGACACCCGAGACAGGTGAGATAAAATTAAGTGTATGGAAAAAGTCAGTCCTTCAACCCACAACCAGCAATGTCTAAAATATCGTGAATACACTCATTGAAAATTCATTTCATATTGAAATTGTAATTGCCCTACTTGGTAAAATTATGAAAAATACATACTAGTGTGAGTGCCAAAATTCTAATCCATACTGGCAGACATCAGACAAGTTTACTGTCTGGGGAAAGGGAGGCTAATCAAGCAACATATGCAACTCCTTTATCGGTGTACTGCAGGGGAATACCTGGCAATATTTTTTCTCATTACAAAGGAAGTGTAATTTGTAAACAAGGGTGCCCGACCTGGCCGTTAGATGGTAGACAGCAGTGACCGTAGCGGAATAATGGTAATTATACGGGAAGGAAATGAGATTGTAATTGTGTTGTTTGTGTAAGGAAGCTGAGGCATACGGGGAGTTGTCGGGAGCTTTGCTTCGACGATGTGACACGTATACCGACACAGGCGACACGACAGCCACTGTTTGACTTACATTCATATCCAATGTCCTGTTCCGTGTAATTAGACATTCGACAGGACGCGGGACAAAATGGTTACGAAAAACGGTCTCTGTCACATTCGTTATTATATAGACAGTCGAGTGGACAGCTTAAAAGTATTATGAAAGGAGATCGGATCCTTGCTGCATTTTGAGAAACTGTAGAACTTAGTATCTTGCGCATCCCGGACAGAAAGGTGTTCGAGTTAACAAACGCCAACGCCGGGAGTTTACGCAGCACCGCACATTTACATGTAACTACATACAGCTGTCTCGGAAAGAAACCAAGCGAATGTGCCCGATTGAACACACGGCACAAAAACCAACTCACTGACAGACATTTTGGGTGAAAAATATCATGTTCAACAGACAACACAACAGCGCGGCGCAGACGGCTGTCGACAGTCGTGTAACTACTCAGTGTGTAATGTTTATGATAGGCCTCTCAACATTGCCGTTTCGTAGGGCCCGTGTTACGCCGACGCAGTTTGCGCGTAGACCAGGACTACGTTCACTTGAAGACAAAAAAAGCAAAAACCGCAGTAAAATTGCACAAGTCTCACCTTAACCCGTATTCGAATTGCCTCGCGATCGGCAGGCGAGGTAACGGTGGCCATTCTTGGTCGATTTTCTCTCACATCTGTTCGGGTTTGCTGGTGAATCCACTTCCCTGCAAGTCAGATTCACGAGTTCATTCAGCGCACGCGTAATAATATCATGTGACGTCAAATGGGTCACAGTTTCGAAGATACCATTTCAGCCGAGGAGGGAGGGCCAATAGCAAATTTTTAGACTAAATGCATCATCGATTTCCCCTCTCCCTTAAAAACGGTTTTAAAATACCGAAAAATGCTCTCCCACAACACGTATACAGAATGGTTTGAAATGCTCGTCAACCCTGTTAATCATCCCTCGAGTGTTATGATCTTTGACAGAAAACACGACTCTGACGTCATAAAATATTAATTACATGCAATGGTTACTGTCTGTGTTCACAGGTAATAAGTTCACCCTTTGATGTCATTATGATGTCATGAAGCCAAGTAATGTGCAATGTGTCTTTTTTTCAACGCATGTTAAGTACAGCTATTTCCACGGTATAAAAACTTGATAAGGATTACACGAATGCTAAGCGTAAAATGTTCCTGATAATAAAATTGTATTTTTCCTGGCTTCCAGAATATTTTTGCTTGCCGCGGTTTTAGGCATGCCATCGGTAATGTGAGACTTTTTGTCTTGTTCCTGGGCACAATGTGTCGGAACTTACGAGGAAGGCGTGTTTTGGTGATTGTCGAAAGCAAATATGCAAATATGAGAAGACTTTGGGCTTACTAGCGACGCATAGGTCTTTGACTTTTAAAGTTTTAGAGTAGGTAACGATCAAGGTTTAGAAAGTTCTAATCGGAATGACTTTAAAGTTGGCAACAATAATATTTCTCATTGTGAATAGACGAAATTTTTGCAAATCTTTAGATTTTGACCAAGTCACTTGACTAACAGTTTATATTTTCCCGCCAAAATCACATATGGGAAATCAAGATAAAATTTATTCAAACGAAATTGTTAGGAGATATAATGAATATTCATGTAACAACCACTGACTAATTCAACATTAATCTTGCACGATTTTTTTCTCCAAAAACCTAAAAAAAATCATCGAGCGATGTTTTACATTTCACGGACATTTTGAAATATTAGATATGCCAAATTATTTTATTCACGTTAAGGTGCCTGTTATGTTGAGTGTTAACGTTAATTGTTCTTACAGAATATGCAGAAAAATAGAAAAAATAAGCTTTAGGCTACAAGTTGAAATTCTACCGGTTTTTTTTAATGTATGAATTTTGGCGGGAAAACTCCTATTTTGAGTCAAATGACTATGTCTATCAATATTTATTACATTCTAAGCTCTTCCGTTAAAGGGGAAGTTCACAAAGGATGATTTTTACATATGTGCTAGCTTTGTGGTCACTTGCCCCGAAAAGCTATTTTCGCCGTTTATAACTCGCACGATTTTTACAAAAACCGATAAAAATAGTACAGGAAGTTGCCCATGTAATTTGAATCATGGGGAAAAGCGCAAGGCTTGGAGCTTGCATAATGTGATATGGAAGGCACCATTTTCCCATGGGTATGGCATTGTCCACTCACCCATGCTTAAACCAGGCTGTGCGTATTTACAAAGCTCTTGTTTATACTGAGTATCCTTGCATAAACGATGAATCACTTATAATAAACTGTCCACTGTCAGATTTTGTGTTGCTGTTTACTACTGTGTTACTGTGAGTGGACAATATGTGGGCCATACCCATCCGAAGATGGTCCCTTCCATATCACATGATGCAAGCTCCAAGCTTGGGGCTTTTTTCCCATGATTCAAATTACATGGGCAACTTCCTCTACTATTTTTATCATTTTCGTAAAAAATCGGGCGAGTTATAAATGGTTAAAATAGCTTTTCTGGGGTAAATGACCACAGAGCTACCACATATGTAAAAATCATCCTTGGTGAACTTCCCCTTTAAAAGGACTGCTTTAAAAGCTCTGGGTAAAAACCCTTAAATCTTATCAAATATGACAGTGACAGTGGGGATGCTCAGTATTCATAACTGGAATAAAGTGATAATAAAAACGCTTTGAAGATGAACTATTCTACTTTCTCAACTGTGCAAGATATTTTGTCAGATTGCTTGATGAGATATTGTTTGCATCAGTTTCAAAAACAATACACTGCATTCATGGTGTGTCACATACCTTGGTACATTGTATGCAAAGGATGAGCAAAGGTCAAGTTAGGGCAGTTTCACAGCTGCCAGCTTGCATGTTATCAACAGTACACATTGATAGTAAGATGTAATAATGCGGTAGTCTTGACAAATTTCATTGTCATTTTGATGGTACATGATGAGTAGTGTCACTGCAAGGCGGCGGTTCTGTAGGAAAGTATGGAAGAGCAAAAAACGTCTACAAGATTGAAGATTACTGGACATAAAGACATTTTATTTGAATTGTTAGTAACCTAGGGAGTCCACTCATACCAACACTGCTATTTAGAGCCCCTGAGAATATCCCTTTTAGTTCACAACCAAAGGTGTGTCTGCTAATCTTCAGTCGTCCAAATAAAATCAAGGTCTTTTTTCTTTCACATAACATTATCTTTTTATCAGTGTAGAGATCGACTCCACTTAACAGTATAACTCCACGGTGTGCTTGGTAAGTGGCCATCAATCTTGTCAATTTTCACTGCTGTTATTGTTAATCCATCCCTGGTTAAAGAGCTATAAGTGTATATGGTGTTTGGAACGATCTCGGGCAACTCTCTGCACCATGGGAGGATAGCGCAGACTATTTCTATTTTGACATGACCTTTGATCATGAGGGGCTGACCCCAACAGACGCTGAAGCACCTGTGCAGGGGAAATCAGCTCTGAAAAGTTACCCAAAGGATATTTGTATTTTCTTTTCTTTTCAAATATAAGAGTAAAACTTTGAAAGAACTGCTCTGCATAGCTAGCAAACATGCTCTCAAGGGTAGCAGATGTATGCAGGCCAACAGCAAATAAATATTCAAGAAGCAGCTCGTTTCATTAGAAGCATCCAGGCTCAGTGTAAGAGATCATGTAATTTTGAAAAGTTCAAAGACATACAGTCTTTATTAAAGATTTAATTTTATGGAAAAGGTTATGGAAATGTTTCAAAATTAAAAGAAGCGTTTAGGTGGCCAAAATCGGCTGAAAAAGATTAAAATATTCTTGCTCTAACATTTTGCTACATTTTACATTTGATAGCAGTTATTCATTCTGGCAAGATTTAGTGCATGTTTGAATGGCCACCTTTCCCTGTTAACATGCATGTAACGCTTGCTGTCTGTGATCTCTTAAAGAAAACTTAATTGAAATTTGATAAAAGGGAAAAATTACTGGTACAGTTATTTGACATTGAGGGCATGTGATTTTTATTCACGGGCAAGTGAAATAAAAAATTCACTCGCCCCATAGCTAGTGAGTTAAAAAAAAATTCAAGGCTTGAAACTTCAGATGTATCACATGCAAATCTCACACATGCAGCATACCTTTCACTTCCAGGACTGCCAGATAATCAAAACTTTGTGATTGAAATTGGCAAGGAGTGTGAAGATTCACAGATTATGTATATTCATTTATAGATATGAATGGTTTTTGTTTGGGATGTGTGGCTGGCAAAAATTAGTGAATTGCCAATCAGGAAAATAGCTGGTGTCGTGTGAAACATGAACACTCAGTTCCTGTTGCATCAAAACTATAATATCTGGTGAAAACATGTAAAAACAAAAGTGAAAACAGTACAACTGTGATACCTTCCATAATTGGTATGTTTTCAACGTAAAGTTAAAAAAAAAATTGATAAATGGTAATGAAGATATATAACTCATATATGTAAATTCTGCTCACAAAGGCTAACAGTGGCAAGTTCAAATGTCAGAGTTGTACATGTCATTAATGGTAACTAGTCAAAATTTTGTCAGGATACTCACAACCTTTTCCAACCCAAAACATTCTATGCAGTGACTTGACACATACTGGTAATAACTTCATGCATTCACAGAAATTTGGTTTTCTAACATGTTTTTAGCATTAGTGGGTCCACCAAGTTACAAGGTATCACTAAGAAACACCAAAATGAAGCCCTACCATTATTGGTAATATTACAGAGTGATTTAAGACCACCGCTTTCACATCGATGTCATTAGCAAATCCCATATCGTGGTTTGATGATAAGTCTTAGTGATAGTTTTGAAATTAAAGAGATGGTGATATCCGCGATGATTTCCAATAAAAAAGTGCAAGCTGCAATTTACTTGCTAAAAGATTTCAGCATCTCAAAGTCTGATAAATCATATTTGCATACATGAAATTCCGCTTTGAAAATCACCCAGCTTCCCCTTTGAAAAATCACAGTGCCATGTCACAGTTTGCTGAACCTGTTTTGTTTGTAATATATTATACTATTGTAATGCAAAGAGATACACACACCTCGATCACACCCCCATCGTACCGGGCTGTGATTGGCTTAGAAATGGATTGTACCGGCTTTACCTGCATTGAAAATGATTATGGTAATGCCCATTTGAACATACGATGACGCAGGCTGTGGTGTATTTACAAACGTGAATTTCTGTATTCATGCTTTTCCACTATCATTCCCAGTTGAAACTAAAAAATCTCTCCTGTTGCTAATTTGCATACATGATGGCATGTTCATGTAGGCAGCACAGCTGTTCACTTCTCAGCCGAGCATTATTTGTGAAGAATACATCAATACGGCGGAATGCCTCATGGTTTGCTAGTCTCATGTAAGTGTATACTTCACTTCACGTATATGACCAGTACAGTATAGTGTGTCAGCCCATCAGATCTTTATAAAACAATCAATTTTTAGTGGAAGTTTAGTGGAACGGTTTATTATTTCTAATCTGCACCCTAGTGTATATTATCATATTTTTGGGGCATACATGTGTTATATTGACTGTGATAATATATATTGTGGCAAAGTGTCCATAATACAAAGTTCATGTAAGGTCATGTCACATAATAATATCTGATAGACTGAATATGTAACTTCTCCAAGATATTATGGTTGTGGTGTAGACTCAATCATTGTTCTACTGTATGTAACTATGGTGCAGAATACCATTAAAGAGATGATAACGCAGTGCTGTCTCGATTGTTTTTGCTTTTCTCTGTACTAGAGTTCACAGTGGTCCAAAACAACATGGTCATTTTATGTTTGCCATATTGATGTGATAAGATTATCAGATACTGTTTTCAACTGTATGCAGTGTGTCAGCTTGCCATTTTGAACTGGAATAGTACAGTTGGTAAACAACAAATGGGTCAAATTGATATGCAATGAAACATTGACGAGGGTGCAATATTTTCAGGACACTTACTGTATGTACATAAGGTGTTTCAGATTTCACAAGAAGCAATTGTAGGTCAATGTTATTCTTGACTTCTAATGAGACATCTATAATATGCAGGAATGCAGTAAATTCATACTCCAGCCTTGTTGCAGAGTTTCATCACATCAAATTTTAATTATGACCTGTGTCTGTTTTGTGGGTCATAGGTCATGACACTTCATGACCTTACCCTCAGGTGACCTTAGAACTTGTAAATAGAATTCAATGAAGACAGGGGTAGATGTCAGGTTTTATCTGGTATTGCCTTTCAGTCTCAGCAGCTCCACCATTCAAAAAACATTAATCATGAGTTATGTTATTGTTTAGCTATGGAAAGTATGTCTGTGTCATGAAGTCACGTAGGGAAGGTGAGAAATGACATAAATAGAGCATCAGGAGTGAACTTTCTCATAATAAATCATATTCTACATAGCTGTACAATTTCTCTTTCAATTTTATGTCAAATACTATATAATAGTAATAAAGTACTTACTGACAACATATCAATAGAATTTATTGTGTATTGTGTTTTCTTTAACAGTATAAACTGTAATGGTTCATTTGTGAACCATTCCAGAGCTTGAAACCCTCTCTGTCGTTATTACAAATTCGATATTCACATTGATTTCTCTTGTAGATTTTCAATCATTTTTTCGTATTCTGTATTCACCAAAATTTGTATTAAGTTTGTAGCATACTAAAGCATACCATTGAGCTTTGTTGTAATGTATGTAATCTATGATAGTCAATGTACGAAATTATTATGGCTTTTGGTAGCTCAAGGTGCAGAGCTCTTAAATTTAATGGGACCAGTCTCTGTGTATGTTTGTTAGTTTCAACTACAGTATTTTGTGAAATTAACTTTCTTAGCATTCTGATTTAAAAATAACAGTTGCTGATTTTGAGAATTTAGAAAAATAGTAAAATGATGAAACAACCGTAACCGATAGAATTTCATCATGCAGTACGTTTTGGGATCAGTGGACGTGGAGTACAATAACATTAACACAGAATCAAATGAAAAGCGCTATTCACCCTCAATACAATCTAACCATTGCCAAGTCACGCAGTGAGTGATGGCCAGTCCAAAATATTTGAATCTGTGTGAAATAGTCCTGCTGGTACAGTGAGTTTCTTCACATGGGCTGCAGTTCATGGGTTGAATTTTTGTTCTGCACCCTTAGCATACGCTCTGAACATAGTTGTAGTCTTCACATGATTGCACAATGCAATGTACAACAGAGCATTCAGAAAACCCTTTACTTTTGACTTTTTCAAGTAAAATTTTTAAAAAAAGGATGCATAATAGTAAGGTTATTCACAAAATGCTAGGATTTATGTCTGATTACTCAGGCCAAGAAAAATAAAAAGTTTGTTTCTCATCCCAGACATATTTCAAAATGATGCGCTGACCTTTTTTTACTCAAATTGTTTTCACAAGAACGCGGAAAAAACATGAAAACAACATAGGAATGCACGCAGAGATAAATGCACAGCAGTGTTGCTTTATTATTTTTGTATAGCAACAGTTCTACGGTTTGACTTTTAATGCAGCAATGCAGAATTTTGACAGCTTAATATAACAGTGACATATGTGTACAGTTCTGAATGGAATGTGTGTGTCAATTAATTTGTTTACGGTTCTGTTTTATACAACACTGTTATGCACTATTGTTGGGTATTTTTGCATTTATTTTTGTATTTCATTTCCTCATAAGCAGAAAAAAAGTTTGACATGGCGGGTCTGAATTGACACGTGCGAGGATGAGAAACAAACTTTTCATTTTTCTTAGCCTTAGTACATTTTTGTATAGTCCTCGACGCTATGCATCTCAGAAAATACCTCAATAACATCCCAGTATTTTGTGAATAGCCTTATAATTTATATTATGTACTTGTAAGAGCCAGATATTGAAAATTGTCTCTCTTGATGTTACCAGGAATATAAACACCTCAGACAGTGATGGTCAGAAGGAAGGACTCCTAGATAAACTATTTGTCAGATCTGTAGCACCCGTCAAAGATGCCCACTCCAGACTTTTAGCCACAAAGGAACATGTTTACGAGTTGCAGAGTAAGTAAAAGTCTGTTTGTTTCTTGACAAGAAATATTTCCAAGCAGTGTGAGTGACGATGCGATAATCACAGTGAAGGTGACACATCTGCAAAGTGTTATTATATCGTATCTGTCCCAGGCAGTTACAGTTCACATTAATATGAAGTAGATTTTCTTTAATTAAGTTTAAGTTCTCAGTTTTTGCACATGACATCTCCAAAAATATCACGAATCAAGTTCAAAACAATTCCTAATGTTTTCAAGTGTTTTAGTCTTTGAAAAATAAAAATAAATATACATGTACTGACCATAAATAGATTACTTTTCAAGTTAAATGGAGATCTGACTGCAATTGAATTTCTCATACTTTTAACGAAAGGATTAATTTTATTATCTAGGGTGCCATTTTAAGATCACAGTAATATTACAGTGGTTATAGTTCTAGTCGTGCGTGTTTTGCATTTGACGGCAACATTAAAGGTTTCATAATGCACTACCGTGGACACAGTTTCTACTCATGCCAGCCAGTGACATGTGTGACTTTGTAGGTTATCAAAACAAGCACATTTCAAATGGAAAGGTCTTGCGGTGACTTTCCAAAGGACTGCCCCCCCCCCCCCCTAAAAAACAGGAAATCTGGTCTGGCGTCATGTCCCAGAGAATGAAATAGTGTTAACACATTTGTTGTTGTGTGTCAACTGCATGAGAGTGATTTCATTCAGGAGGAATGATACAGTGGTTCCGGAGGAAACCGTAGTGAGGGCTCCATTAATATATGAGTTGTATATATTCAAAAGGAAATTATACTGCCGCTGCCGCTTCAGCTATACATGTACATAGCATGCCTTCAGCTATTTGACAAAGTCTTATGAAGAGTGTGTAAACATGTACACACAGCTCAAAATGGGCCAAGACTGATAAACTTCTTCTACTCACATACCGTAGCATAAATGTTGATCTATGTAGAGAATTATGCTGTCTTTAAAAAAAGTCGGCCTCTATACCTCTAAAGGTTTCTGTAGGTTGGCTCTATATCAGTACATGTAATCTGAAACAGTTGTATCTTATCTAAAGAGGACTTTTGACACCCATTCATTGATCTGTTGCAAGTGTATGTCCTATACCTGAGTGTGTTCAGAAGGTATGCTGTGGTACATGTAGATGCTAGTAAGTAGACTGCTCAAGGTGACCTATAAAATATTCAACTTTGTAAGAAATACATGCAGGTCAGACTGAGTCATATAATCAATATTGGAGACCTTTTCACCTCATGTCCCGCACCAAAGTAGTATACAACATACCAGCAGAATGTAAAAGTTTATAGATTCCTATAGAAGTCTACAGACTGAAACAAATCTTACAGAAGTGTGATTCTCTTGAATTCAATGGATAGTATTTCTATAGAATTCTAATCAATATTTTGCAGAACTTCCAGATTTATTACAACTTAGAATTGACATTCTCTGGTATTTCTCACAGAGCAGCACTCTTTCATTGTGATATCTTATCTTTCGAAAGTTTACATAAATTTAGAAAATAATCTGAATGACATAGTGCTATATTTTGATCATTGAAGTGCAGTGTCAGGGACGTACCGGTACATACATGGGATGTTGTTTCCCAGAATTATTCATACAATATATATCATTAATTATAATGACTTAGAAAAACAGTTTGAAGCAGACTTGTCACATATACAACTGTACAAGTCCGATGACAGAGAGGAAGTGTATGTTCCAGATGTGAATATCCATTGGTATTGGATTTGTGAGATACACTTGTACATGTATGCACACACCAGTCTCTAATTTACTTGAAATTGGGAGAATTAAACTTTGCTCAAGCTTTCCTCAGAGAGACTTTGAA
>LD343847.1:9101-20018 GCA_001465055.1 Ptychodera flava
ATATATATATATATATATATATATATATATATATATATATATATATATATATATTACATTATCATTTTAATGTATTACATTATTATGTTAATGTGGCAACCCTGTTCCAATTAAGTACATTAATGTACATTAATGTCAATTATCAAATATCAATAAATGCATAGATATAATTTTGTATTGAAAAAGTATTACATAGTTTTCTCATAGTCTACCATGTATAGTCAATCAAAATAATCGCAATCATACCCATCCGTAATCCATAACACAAGGTCAAAATTCGTAATACACTAGTTATAATCATAGACACAAAACAGCACAGAACAGATAGACATTATAAACAGATGATTATCAATTGAATCCAAATATCAAAATTTTGTACACACACGCTTGCGCAAAAATAGATCATGATATAGGGTGGCCCTCATAAGATGGAGGGTTAAACAATAAGAACATCGTGTTATGGCGATATCTCATAAAAGTTAGACCATAAGGCGCACGTATTACTTACAACCTGTAAAGAAGACACGCTTGACTCACTCCTTCGCCTCTGTCAAGAGAATAATATGACGGCAAGCAAAGATATTGCTTCGCTTTCGATCCTTAAAGATGAAGTGAGTACTTCAAAGCTTATGAGTTCTATGACGAGAAAAATCGAGAAGTTGAATAAAAGTGACATAAAGTGTATATTCACATCGAAAATAGTATAAAAATAATGCTCACTATACTGCTCCAGCACACACGAATCCTCTGGATGACAAGGGTATGGATAGTGAACGAACACGGATACATAGTTTGCATTTCATTCATTGGCGCGAAATGCGCGTGCTCAGACCATATTTCGAAAATCATCACCCGTAACAGTGAATTAGTGTAGTCTCCTGTTTGTAACAGGCAGGGGGTCGACAGGGTCGAAATTCTTGTCCTCCTTTTATCCATTGACTTTCTTTCAAATTCATGAAAATTCACAATTAACACTACCGTAACCTGTCGTCTGCAACTTAAACACACAGTTGCTTGGAATTGCCGATGTGGTTTACGCGGTTACTTTACGTTACTCTGTAACATTCCACGCGCCTGTGCTTCAACAAAGCAAGGAATGGAGAGATGATACCGGTGAGTATATGATGCATTAATGCTGATTGTATAGTTCGTATAGGCTGCATTTCGTCGACGTCGAAATTTATCGTTAATTGTTAAGCGGTGATTAGCCAACAGTTTGCTGTTATACATGTGACGTTAAGATACAGAGAGTGAGGAGTACTGTCGTAAATATTTATCTATTGCGTGTATTCTTCACCTGTCCGCACTTTCCTTTTTACGGGTTCATATACCGGTCAGCTCTGCATACGGGTATCTCTTGTCCCCTGCCCCATTTCTACCGCTGGTTGCGCTGCTAATGAAAATAGGGTCAGGTATGGGCTATTGTGAGCATGGCTATCATTGGCCAATAGTATGAGTGCAGTGTTTGCGTTGAATTTATTTCAAACTTGGAGCTACTTTCCGATTTAGATTTCGTATGCTCATGGAGTCATTTTACCCTCATAGTTTCCCAAACCAAGCATCCTATGTCGACACTGAATGAAAAACGAAAAGTCATTTATTTTTGAGTCATTGGAGTTTATGCTACGTCCCGACGTTCTGAACCAAGGACATACAGACAAAGTATGGGGGATATAAGCTTAAACAAGAACCAAGCGACCGATATAGATACCTCATCTTAGGGTTTAAAATGCACGTCGTGACGAGTCAAGAAAAAGAGCTTGTGGAGATGACCAAAGTCTTATGAACAATGTTACTGTACAACTCGCTTCAGACGATACGGCGATAGATACATGTAGGCCTACCAATGTTTGAAGCTGCCTTTCTTTAATAGATACTTCAATGTGATAAACGGCTTTCAAAATGTAAGAATTGGCGTCTGTGAAATGAAGATTGAACAGTCGGTTCTAAGAATACGCATCGGGAACAGACATGCGGACTCTCAAATTAAACAGTGCCTTTTAGTCTACCACTTGTGTGGGCTCAATTTGAAGCTCATGAAGTAACTACAAAGGTTTCGAACAGCTTATTTTTGTGAAACTCGAAAATTAATGTTCTCCACAGAGTTAACACAGGCACGGCACTATTTTAAATTTAAAGTGTTGGCATATATTTGTAAATAGTTTCAATAGTACCAAATTTTGTTCTGTGACCCAGTACTTTTTATTCTTAATTTCGAAAGAATGGTTTAAAGTTTCGTGGAGGAAAGTTTGATCAAAGATTTTTCGAGACACGAACTACCCAACACGTATACCACATTGAACATAGCGACGGCGTGTCCAGAGCAACCCATGGTTGACGTATGTTTTTATTGAATCTCTATCAGTTGCTTTTTGATGCTGGCTTAGGAACTGCAGTGTAATATAAACTGAACGAAAGCACTGTATAATGTCGATAATTACACAATTTTACATTTGTTATTTCAAATCAGTGACCATGAAGAACCAGATGGTGATAAATCGAATATCTCTCGTAGTTTTGGGAGCCGTGATATTGAATCACGTAGACAAAGTTGGTAAGTTGTGAGAGTATCAATAAAGATGCGACAAATTCTTGTAATTTCCGAGTAGTTGTGGGATTCGGCGAAAGATATACGTACATATGACCAAGACAAAATGGGGAGGAGAACTTTTTTCACCCTTTCGAAGAAACATTGACTCAACCTCACGTCCAACCTTTAGTCATTTGAGTGTCCGTGGGCATGTGAACGGGTTTGGAAAAAAATGCTGATGAAGTGAGGCTCGTCGTGTGCCTAATTTGTATTTTCTCGGAAATAGTGATAACAAATACCAATTTTCACAAAGTCAAGCACAACTCAGACTTAGTATCAATCACTGTGACGCCAAGGTGTTTAAAAACCATTGGCTTAAAATGGAACGTCAGATTTAAGGTTCCAAGACAAGAAATGTGACCTTTTTAATCTAGCAATTCTCTAACGGTTAATAAACTCAGAACCCCCGTAAAGTATACATTTTCTGAAAGCCTACATATATGGGAACATTTTGGTAACCACAGTGTCACCATTATTTACATAACTATCACGTGACAAGATAATTTGCATAACCTTTCAAAAGTCGGTTTTCCCTATGTTTTGTCTCAATACTTCAAAATATCTGACTTAAACTTGCTGGAATGCAAGCTGTTACAATGTTCTTTCAAAGTGTGTCTCAGATTTTTTATATCTTGCTTAGTTTTTTTGGAGCACAATTGTAAAGAAATCAACTATTGTAAAATTCACTGCCCTGGAAGTTTTTCTGGCATAAAAACTGTTTAAGAAGGTTTAAAAAAATTCTGAGACACATTTTTGAAGACCTGTAGGATAGCTTGCAATCACATGAATTTCAGCCACATATCTCAAAGCATTGAAACAAAACATAGGGAAAACCGATTTTTGAAAGGTTATGCAAATTACCTGTCACGTGATAGTTATGTAAACAATGGTGACACTATGGTAACCAAAATGTTCCCCTATATCTAGGCTTTCCGAAAATATACAATCTACAGGGGTTCTGAGCTTATTAAACACTAGAGAATTGTTAGTTTAAAATGGTCAATTTCTTGTCTTGGAACCTTAAAACGATTATCAGTTCGTTACCACTCTAAATTTGGAGGGTCGTTTTCGAACAACTGCGCATGCCCAGATCTCAACTCGATTACGTCACTGACTTCGAAGTCTTAGTGTTTTGATTTTGACATCGGCTAATTTCGGCCTTTGTTTTAACGCTATGCAAGGCCAAGTTAGGAAAAATTCGGTCGTGGTTAACCTCGTGACTAACCTCACTACAACATCATGGCAGCAAGAGAGCATGATAAATCGTAATTTGCCAACTTTTCGAGCTTTCTGTTTGATGTAGTGCGATCGTGACCTCAATGTTTTCAGTATCGGCAGTGACAGGTCAAGCACCTGCAGTTCAAAAATGTCCCATTTTCGCGTCCTAATGTGTTTGTGAGCAATGTCATTCAAGTTATTCAATCGGTAAATATAGATGAACAAAGGATGGCAGTTTCATTGAGCTACGTTGATGGGGGACGTTGGGGGACATTTTTGAAAATAGGTTACCCTTCCACATTGACTTCGTACTTTCCACTGTCCCTTATAAAGTTAAACCACTGAAACCACATCGTAAATATATTAAGCTTCAGCATGCTCGAGATACAGGTTTTAATACAGATACACTGCTGTTAGTCAAACACGTGTATGTCACACATTCAGAACCGACCTAGACACATTGGGCACGGAGTGAAATCAGTTACTTTGCACGTCGCCTTCAAGTTCAACTTAATTCGCATTCCGAAACTTCATCATTACAGTACATACAGTGATAATACCAATGAATTGTCCCCGGGAATTTACCAATGAATGGGCACTCAGTTATGAACACGGACGAAAATGTACGGCAAAGCGAACATTGAGGTCTAAATCAGCTTGAAATTGGTGTGTAAACAACCTATTTACCTTCGCTAAGTGATCGGTCCCGGTGTTCTGCCATCTATACTCATTGCCATCTACACTCCGTTTGACCTTTGACATATACACTGGCATATCACTCAATCGTTATGCAAATAAAATATCGCATTCAATCTATACTCTGCCCTTGACACGGCTCAGGGAAAGTGGGAGGAAACATCTTTTACAAGTTGAATTTACGATCAACGGGCTGACTTGCCCAAGCAGAACCATGACAACGATTCAACAAAGCGAGGGCTAGTATAGTCAATGGCCAGAAGAAATGGAGTAAAGATGGCAATAGATGGAGTATAGGTGGCAGGAGTATAGATGGCAAGTGCACTTGCTATCTATACTCCATTGCCATCTATACTCCTTTGCTGTTGATACTTTGTTGTCATCCATACTCCATCACTATCTATACTCCATTTATCTATACTTAATTGCTTTCTATACTCCATTACCATTTACCGTATACTCCATTGCTTTGATACTTTGTTGTCATCCATACTCCATCGCTATCTATACTCCATTGCTATCTATACTTAATTGCTTTCTATGCTCAATTGCTATCGATCTATACTCCATTGCTATTTATATTTTTTAACCTTGACGAGAAAGAAGTTTTGAAAGGTACACAATGAATTCTTAACTGAATTCATTTGCTCTAAGGCAATTGATTTTAATCATTCACTGTTTGATTCAGAACAATGAAAACTTCACTGAGGTTTATTTCTATAATAAGGAAAACAGATTTCTTTGTTTTAATTTTTACTTAGTCCATCCAACGGGCGCTAGCCCATTTACCGGATGAGGTACCCACAACCCTCTACCCCAATGGAGCACTGAGGAGTTAAGTGCCTTGCTCAAGGGCATGAAGATTCTATTTATTTTAGACATTATGTTTGACAGTGACTCAATAAACCAAGGGCTAGTATAGTCTATGGCCAGAAGAAATGGTTGCAGGGAGTAAAGATGGCAATGGATGGAGTATAGATGGCAGGAGTATAGATGGCAAGTGCACTTGCCATCTATACTCCATTGCCATCTTTACTCCATTTCTGTCTTTACTCCATTGCTGTCTACAAATATACTTAAAGCCCCAATAGCTGCTAATTTTATGCATTATTTTCATGATTTTATTTTCAAACAAAAATTGGACTGCGTAAATGTGCTAACTGAAGGACGTGTATTGAAGTATCACTGCTCGCTGATTTGGAGCATGCCTACACGTTTTAACAGGCTCAATAATAAATGGGTGCCGCACCCATAAAATGGCGCCCAACGGGAAAATATTAAAAAAAAACAGTATTTCCTGCACACACACATCATGATTATACCAGAAACAAGCATGATGCCATTTACTTGAATGCACAACACACGATGGCAAACATATTGCAGTTGTAATCTTTATTTTCTCTGTCATATGATTAGTTTTTGAAAATGGCGGGAAATCTAAAATGACATTAAAACCTTTGAATTTACATGCCACTTTTGACACTCATGACAGTGTGTTACACTTTTTCACTCTCTGATGGGTCTTATTCAAAGAAAATAAAACTCTTGGAAAACTAAGGAAATTTTGAGATCGGTTTATTAAACATTCGCAGCTATTGGGGCTTTAATTGCTATCTATACTCCATTGCTATTTCTATTCATTACTATGACAAGGGAGAGGTTTTTGAAAGGTACACAATGGATTCTAAACTTAATTCATTTGATCTAAGGCCAATTCATTTAAATCATATACTGTTTTGATTCAGAACAATGAAAACTTCAATAAGAGACTTCTTGGGGCCGGTACATTATTTCTTTGTTCATTATATTTCTTGAGGATTTAATTTATTTTGGAAATAAGTTTGACAATGACTCGACAAATCGAGGGCAAGTATAGTGTATGGCCGGTAGAAATGGTTGTACAGAGTATAGATGGCAGGAGTATAGATGGCATGTATACTCCACTGCTATCTATACTCTTTTGCTGTCTATACTTTGTTGTCATCTACACTGGATTGCTACCTATATATGATAGGTTCAGAACAGAATTTCTGATACGGAGCTTCATTGTAAAAGCTGCACTGACATATTTTTAATATACCAGAGGGACAGTGAATAAAGACGATTACTGCTGTGAGTTAACGGAATCATTGACAAATTCTGCCAGTCAGCGACTTTGGTAAATGGATGCTTGGAGTACAGTTGGCAATTGCTTTCATCAATCAAGATTACAAACTAGAAACAATGCCTTTCACTTCCGGCGTTTTGCAAGAAAAAAATGTTAGAAATGGATCTGAAATATATTAAAGTATTAGTATGTTACGGAGACAAAACAAAAAACAAAAAAACAATGAAAACATGACTGAAAACACAAAAAACTACCAAACTTCAGAATGTGAGTTCACACAAAAATATCACAGATCAACCAATCGCAAGTATAGCTACGGGACCCGGGCCACTACCCATGCACTGTACACCCTGTGAAGTTCATACATAGAGATCCGATCTGGAAGACTGGTGAACTTAGGTGTACACACAGTGCAGTGGGTTCTGCAATGAAATCGAACATTTTATATCCTTTTGCAATTTCTTTAACATTGGGAAAACGATATTTTTTTCTGTTAATAAAAGTGGAGTATAGATGGCAGGAGAGCATAGATGGCACCTTACACTGCCATCAACACTCACAATGGCAGTTATTTGCATAACAATTGAGTGATATGCCAGTGTATGTGTCAGGGGTCAAACAGAGTGTAGATGGCAACGAGTATAGATGGCAGAACACCGGCATTATTAGCCTACCGGGTACCAGTCAACTCGCACCTTTTCCAACCCGCCCAGAACCAACTCGCCCGATTCCAACTCGTCCGATTCCAACTCGCCCGATACCGTCTCGCCCGATACCGTCTCGCCCGATGCCAACTCGCCCGATACTATTTTGCAATTTTTATGAGTACTTGGTACGTAAAAAAAAGTTTTATTTCTTAAAACAGCCTACAACAAATATTTCTAACATTGAGAACCATAGGATGCGGCTAGGGCTTGAAATATGTGCCAACGCGGAAAAGTTTTTATTTGCGAATTTCATGTTTTGCAAATCTCTTGAAAGAATTAATTTCGTTCGGTTTCTTTACGTATAGGGAAAGTTACTGCAGTTACTGGCTCATGTCTTTAGAAACAGTAGGACCGTCTTTTACGAGTTACTGGCTCGGCATGAAAATAGCTGGCCTCTAGCTCTGCCTCCCATCACATGGGCAGAGCTAGCTGGCCTCGGGCCATCGGGTTTGCGTACATGGAATCTACATCTCAAACAACGAGCTACTTGGCATCGGGCGAGTTGGAATCGGGCGACTTGGTATCGGGCGAGTTGGAATTGGGCAAGATGGTTCTGGGCTGGTTGGGAAAGGTGCGAGTTGACTGTAATTCGTTACCCGGCTGCACTGTGGCCGGTCATCGTCCATTTCCGCGTCAGATAACGTAGGCAACACGTACGTACATAGATTCCCACTGTAATCTGTTTGATGCATTCTGGGATTGAATACGCATGCGCATATCAAAGTTCACCGAGGTCATCCAATCTGCGATTGCGCAAACGACCCTCCAAATTTAGAGTGGTAACGAACTGATTATAGCCAAAGAAAAATTTACAGAAGAGCGAATCTTAAAAAGTTATTACAAGACTTAAGTACGAAATGTTCTCTTTGCTTTCTTCAGACAGCTCTAGGAACTGTGTGGAACAAAACGTGTCTTGCCAACACGGCACTTGTATAGACGGTCAATGCCATTGTGACACAGGATATCAGGGAGTTAACTGTGCCGAAAAGTCAGGTTGGTTGAAATATTTATGTTTAACATGGGAGATGTAGTTCACTTTACATTCGTGTTGCTCATTAAACATCGAGAAGTTATCAATAACAAGGGAAAGCGACAGGAAATGCTACTGGCAAAGAGGTTGGAAACGCCTTTTGAAGTCATCAGAAAGTTATGAGTGATAGTGCGGCGACTGTATCTGTCAGCTCAATAACCTCGTATTTAAATGTAATGAAATTCAAACTACCTTAACATCTTGATTTGCTTCATGTTGACATTTTTTCTAGATTGCGTTTAGAATAATTGCTCGGGGCATGGTATCTGTCGGTCCGGTAGATGTATCTGTGATGACGGTTACAGAGGAAAGCATTGCTCGAGAATACCAGGTGTGTACAATATTCAAGAGGGCTCTGATTATTATATCGATTCATGTATCTTTTTCGTTATAAAATAATCCAAGGCGATGAAACTGATGCTGGAGACAGTGAAAACATCTTATGGTAATTATCCGATTGATGAAGGCATGCGTTTTCAGATATTTGAAAACCAGTGGCACGTATAAGGACATCGGCATCAAAACGGCCATTGCAAAATTTACGGAACTGTGAAACTTACAAGTTGTCACCGGACAGATATAGTTTGAACTGTTGAGTTTTCCAGCTTGCTTGCTTCAGACTCCTAAAGTGTATTGCGCTCGCAGTCGTGTGATAAAACGGAAGCTTTGTTTAAAATCAGATTGATCGTTAATTGTTTGAGGGAGATAAGATGATCCTCGACCATCCAACACCTAGAAGTGAAAAACACTGGAAATGCGTTTTCTTATCGTTATAAATGTACTTGGCTATCGACAGAAATATCAGTGATTGTGTCGTAACCAGTAAATTGTACCCTGTATGAAATCTAGTATAGAATTACGACGGAAGATTAAACTTTGTCGTCCTGACAACTGGTTGATACAAAACAAATATGTATATGACATGATAGAATTGTAAAATAGACTTGAAAGTTACAATTTCGAGACGCGAGGAAATTATTTCCGATCACGTGTTGCCTTTAAGAATACATTTCATATCGAAAATTTAAGTACTTTTTTCAAATGTCATAGTCACCAATTCGTCATTATCTTAATCTCTTGATTAACTTTTTTATTTCACCATTGCGACATTGATTTTGTTTTCCTAGATTGTCCATTCCTTTGCCACGGTCACGGTACCTGTTATGAACGTGGTGTCTGTACCTGTCATGGCGGTTACAGAGGAACGTATTGTTCAGAGAAAGGTTTGTATCTTAATAGCTGTTGGATCCCGATATTGGTTTATTTAACGGAATGAGTCATAACATCCGACAATGGCTTTTAATGACATGAAGAAGGCGGGGATGGGCAATAAAAGAATACGATCAGCCTTTTTACTTGGTGATTTCGTGACGTGATAGTTGAGTTAGAGTGCAACAAATCCTTTGCCATGACCAGCTGGCGGTAGTGACAGTATGATTGTGAATAGTGCCGTAATGACGTAAACAATACATTTACACTCGCTGTGACATGTGACTTATACAATCACTTTTTTCAGGGTCTACACCCCGGGGGTCTACAGGAACAACAATAATATTCATTTTCAGTGCCTTTATTGGCTACTTATTATTCCACATGTTATATATCTGCTGCGTGAGTAAAAAATGGTACCGGTGTAAAAAATGTCGCAGACGTCGATCAAGAATGAATGGTACGTATGCACACACAATTAATCTGATTAATCTGGTATGAAGGTGCGTGTTGTAAATCCTTTACTTACATGTACATACATGAGATTTACTTCTTCATTAACACGGAAATTGAATGTCCTTGCTCGCCCCTTCTCCCTCCTCCCAACCTCTCTCTCTCATCTACTCATCATTACATCATCACCACCAATACCACCACCACCACCACCACCACCATCATCATCATCATCATCAAAAGTGCTTAAGGAATAAATTCTCCTGACAATGAACAGATGGAATAATTTACATGAAGTTTCTTTTCAAACGATGTTTACGACGATACAGTCACTCAATTCGGTGCCACAACTCTGTGTTAGACAGTTTTAGCTTCAGCAAACATATTCTAACTTTCAGCTGTAATTGTTACAAAAAAACCCAGGTAGACTGAAGATCACGTGCTCTATGGCACAGGGTTGTGGTACTGAATGGAACCAATACTGTAAGATAACATCTCATTGTTTTGGGGCGGCTGGATAAGAGCTGGATAAGAGTCCCGAAATGCAGTCTGGGCAACCGATATATATGCATTTCTCGGTATATATATATATATATATATATATATATATATATATATATATATATATATATATATATATATATATATATATATATAAGAAACTGTAGGAATTCAGGTGATCCCCAGTGGAGCGTGGAATGGGGTGAAGATAGAAGAAACTTGGGTTGAAACACACTACCACACCTGGTTGTTAGGTTCCAAACGTATTTATTATACCTCAAACACAACGTTTCGCTCTATATTTAGAGCTTCTTCAGGTGTTTTCTACAATAAAAAGTACGAACATGAAAATTACAATGGTTGAATTGTGTAGGAAAACGAGCAATGTAGAGTTATAAGTCTGTGA
>LD343847.1:27472-50791 GCA_001465055.1 Ptychodera flava
TGAAGACTTTGTATAGCCAATGGGCTTCATGATCTTTGAACCAATAGTTCTGTTCCCGCTGGTATGGGGTATAAAAGCTAGGTTTTACCGCGTTTTGTTTAGTTTTCGGGTTTTTTGGTTTTTTCTTTGGTTATTCCGTGTAATGCACTTATCAATGTTTTCCGCGGGAACGGGAGTGCAGAGAAATTGATCGGACATCGTATTCCGGCAGCTGCAAATTTGATCGCTACCGTACGCCCAACAGGTGAGGATTTGACAATGTCGCAAAATAGTAACTTTTGTTTAGTATATGTACATTATACTTGCAATGTTCCGTTCAGTTCAGCTTTGGCATGCAGATTCTAGCATCGGAATGGATCGATTTTGGTGCAACAATATGATACAATATTGCAATAATACTCGTCTAGTGAGTGTTCTCCTGCTAAATTTGGCATAACGGTGCCGGGCCTGACAATAACAACAACACAATGATTTCACAAGTTCTATACTTCGACAGATTCGGAATTTACGTGTACACAAATGTAAATAGTAGAACCCTTCGTTCTCTGTTTTCTTGGCTTCCATTTTCATTTGTAGCGTTCAAAACACATGGTTCACGAAGAGTTAGATTCTTATGTCAAGCTCATTTTCATGCTTAATTAATGTCTGTAATTAGGCTATATATCAATATTCAGTGCATCGAGTTAAATTAGACTTTGCCTTTTGCTGATCATATCTAGTGTTAGTTGCAGTAAAAGGTTCATATCTTTGACATTTTATTCAATAGATCATTTGCATATTTAATGAAACTTTAATAAGGCAATGTATCAAAATTCATTTGATTGGACTTCTTGAAGTACATTTGTTATATTTACTAATACATTTATGGTGACCATGTAACTCTGATTTAAAACTTGTACAAAATGAAATTCTGTGCTTGGCCTATATGTTGAAAGTGAATGTGATATTTGTAACTTAATTTGATGTGACTTCTAAGCTTCAGCAGCTATACTTACTTTAAGTCATGCTTGAAGTATATGAGTATCTCGTATTATAATTAGCTACATTAAGCCATCAACAAAACTGAATGGAATGAATTTGATCCAAGTTTCGTTTAACATATATGCTTTTGCTTAATGAGCATGCCATGAGTCATCATACTTACATTTTGCTGTATTTTTTTGAATACATTTTTGAAAGTTTCATGACTTTCCCATATCATAATTAGTTCATTTGCATATATTTGCATATATTTTGATATATATAACCCTTTTTTCTCTCAACAGATTTCTGAAGGGCTGACCATAATTAATAACCAATTATAACCCATGGCATTCACCTCCAGGAGCACAGGAACGATAGTGAAAGATGTCAACTGTCAATCATACCAAATTCACTTACTTTGACTTGGTCATGTCATTGCTCCTACACAATTTGAAATGCATAACAGTCCAACAAAACAACCCATCTCGAATCATTCTTGTCACAGCTCAAATTAACTCCAAAGTTGCACTTGTAAAGTTTTACTTTATCTAACTTTTTTGTAATAATTTGCATATTTAATGAACTTTGCTAATTAGGGATATATTTGAATTGACTGGACCATTGTTGATGAAACTTGTTACATGTATTGAAGCTACTATGATACAGCTTTCTTGAAAGTCATTAGGCATTTTTACTTCAGCCAATTCCGAATTTGCATATTTAATGAACTTTCCTAATTAGGGATATATATCTGAATTAACTTGATTTTAGTTATTGAAACTTGCTTCTTGTGTAGATTCCTGAGTTTGTTCTTTGTCATTGTATAGCGTTACTTGAAAAATGCACATTGTTTGTTCATTTTATTAAAATTAATTGTCTTGCTTCATTTACTCTAGTAAAAGAGTTATTAATGCTCATGTGTCATGTAATCATTGTCAATGGAAATATTTTGGTCTGCCATCATTTATATACGCTCGTGTAACTTCAGAGACCCCATGCTTGCTTTTATATTATTGGAACGCAAATCCTATTTTTTTTGTAAATTTATGTAGTGACAAATGCTATTATTCGATTAAACTTGCATTTTTCAACTATTTCCGCGTGGGCAACTTAAGTTTTACTTTGATTTTGTGTTGAACGTGCGTGTTCAGTGCAGTGCAGTGCAGTGTTGAGTGCGTTTAAATGTATACAGTATACAGAGTCAGGGCCGATCATGCTGGACGACGCTCACTGGCTTCAAACTCAGTATAAATTTCCTTTTTTATTCGTTTTCTACATCTACAAATTCACTGGCATTGCCAAAACTATAAAATAATAGTAATAATGTACCCCCTCCCGGCCCATAATGAACTCAAGCAAACTTTGCACTCCATAATGTACTCGGCTTCGCCTCGTACATTAATATCGTGCAAAGTTTGCTTTCGGGGGTGCATTATTGCTTAAATATTGCAAATTTTATATTGGGAAAAACTTATTCACAGTTTTGTCATCGATTCCCATTTATAGTGGATCACCATTCCAAAATTTAGTTTCTCGTACACGTGTGCACTTGTAAACATCCCATGCTAACCAACTACATGAATATCAGTTATCAAACGTCTATAAATGAATAGATATTGCTAGTTTTATATCGGAAAATAGGCTTTCATAGTTTTCTCATAGACTACCATGTAGAGTGAATCAACATTATCGATGAAATAAAAAAGTCAAATTTTGTGTACACACATGCATTGTTTCCTGCCTCTTCAAGCAAAGTACCTTTACATGAATTATCAAACACATATAAATGTAGAGATACAGCTTGTTGTCGTGGTAAAATTATTAATAGTTTGCCCAATAGACTCCAAGCACTATATCGGTCACATTTTGCCTTCCTTTGAGGGGTGGGGACTTCAAAATTATAGCAAGTCAGAAGGGGGGACTTGAACACATTGTGAGTTTGTTGGGTGGGTACTTGAAAAAATCAGAACATTTTTTGAATCTCTCCCCCTCCCCCAGGTATTTGTACATGTTATATTTCAGCGGACAGTGCGTGAGATAGTGCTGAACATCGTCAGCTTTGTTGTGCGGTAGAAGAGTGGAGTGGGCTTCAATTCGGTGCCACATTTCTGTGTTGGGCAGTTTTAACTTCAGCAAAATCTTCTAATTTCAGTTGTAATTGTTACTAAAACAACTGCATTGTAAATCAAGTTCAACTGTCCAGCAATTGGTCCAGACAGGGTTGTCCCATTTTGGTTTACTGTAACTGATCAATGAGTCACTGACTTTCAAATGTGTGACGATACCCAAGCTAATCAGTAAAATTGTACAATAAAAGTGCCTACCTCACATGCAGATTTGTGGCACTTAAATAAAATCTACTGTAAGATAACATCGCATCGCGCCCTTCCAAAATTTTGAGTTTCGCCTATTATTTAGGTTTAACGAGCAATCACAGTAAAAAATGATTAATTTAAAAAAATAACGGAATAAAGAAAAAAGGGAAGGTAATACTCTATGAGGTACATAGGCTGCTGGTAAACTAAACTTAAAAGTGTTTTGTTTTCATGTCGAACTTAAATGATTAAGGACTTAGCAAAAGTTAAATTAGCCGAACTCAAAAAAGTTGGTGAATATATGAGCGGGTGGTTACTTTATAATTTAGCAGACCCTTGGGAGAAGAATTATAAGCTATACTTATAATCACAAAATTAATGACGATACTATCAAACATAACATTTGTTTTGGCCTTTCAGCAAATGCGTGTTGAGGAATAGATAATTAATTTAAAATTAATATAGGTCATGCCAGGTCTATAAATTTAATATACAATTTTGGCCATTTATTTATTTATTTATTTATTTATTTATTTATTTATTTATTTATTCACAATGAAGGATTACCAATTTACAAGCACAAATCGGGGAGATGACCTAATAAGGTTGTAATCTTCCATGGGGTCCTTTAAACAATAACAGCAAAAAATAAAAGTTAAAGTCTATATAAACAGAAGGACTAAAAAATACAACTGCGAAAAAAGCAACATAAAAAGTTATTTTTCTACATTTGCCAGGATAAAAGTTTTTAATTGACTTTTAAAAACATTAAGATTAGTGCTACATCTTATAGTGTCTGGTAATGAATTCCAGTGTTCTGCAGCACGCATGGCAAACGTTCTCTGTCCACTTGCAGTGCGGAATTTCGGAATTTCACTTTTGATACAGCTGGTAAGACTGAAATGGGCCTATAATTTGACATCTCGTTCACACTACCGTTACCCTTATAAATAGGAGTTACTCGAGCACATTTAAAAGTGGATGGAAAGACTGCATTGTCAATACTAGCATTCAACACATTTGTAAGGGACGATGAAATAATAAAGGCACCATAACGCAATAACTTTGCATCGATATTATCAGTACCTGTCGATTTAGCATCTAATAACATTTTAGTGAGAAAGTCTTCTGACGTATGTGGAATATGGAATGAATTTTCAGGGACTTTATCTTTCAGAGTATCAGCTAAAGAAGAAAAATCGATATTCTTATCTGTTGGAACGTTAAGCGTTTTTGAAATATTCACGAAATGCATTTGCAATAGCAGAGGGGTCTGTGATCATGGCATTGTTAACAACTATAGAGATATTTTTATGTTCCACTGGTTTTATTATGTTACTGTCAATATTCAAAACTGCCGTTAGGGTTGAGCCTTTGCTTGAAAGTTCTTTAATATAATAAGCATTCTTTGTTTTGTTGATTAGATGGACAATTTTGTTCCTTTCCAGTCTGTAATCGGCAAGTTTGCTAGCATCACGTTTCGAGAGCTTCAAAAGGGTACCCCCTTTACGCATAGCATTCAGCGTTCATTCAACCCGGTTGTCTAAACTGTTTAACACGTTTTTCGACAGATGAGGCGTGTAAGTCAGAAATTCTATTGAAAATCAAGGCCCAAACTCTCGTAGCAACAATGACATTACTAGCAAAGTCAATTAGACACCATGGAGCTGAGATAAGATCGCCTAGAAAAGAACCATGTTGAAAATGGACAAAGGAGGAAACTTTACCACTGTATGATTAGACATACCGTTCACCATTGCCGGTAAATGCTATTTAGTCCGTGGGTTAGAGGGGGTCTACGTGCACCACCACCCCCCACACACAGGATAACAAACCTGTGTTTTTCAGAAGCCTTGGGATCCATAACATACGAAATGGAATTTTAACAGAAAAAATATAGGGATGCAATAGCTGTTAAGGTCATGTTTTGAAGGGTACCGCAAAATCACGATTTTGCGACCCACATGCATTTTGTCAAATTTGTCTTCTTGTAAGTCATCTCCTGAGCTTATTTTTTAACATAACCTCACTTGTTTGGTATTATTAGAAAGGCAATTTATTCTTCTTTAAGATGACATATTGTAATATGCAATATCTTCTACAATTTTCATGAAATATGACCAAAATTTACCCCATACCCCAAAGTTTAACATCGCAAATAACAGTAAATCTCAAATTCTACCAATATTTTTAGTTAGATATAATAAAAAATGCAATGCTTTGTGTGAAATCTGTTTTATTTGGTACGCGGACATGTCAGAAATATGAAATAGACTTTTAACAGAAAAAATAGTGGGACTCTGCAGCAGTAACAGTCATATTTTAAAGAGTACCACAAAATCACAGTGTTGCCTATTTGCATGCGTTTTTGTTAAACCTGTCTTCCTATAAGTCATCCTTAACTCTTTTCGTAAATAAAAAACAAAATAATACACTAAAATCATTACAATCATGAAAAGATTAATCGTGTCATGGTCTCCAAACCAATTCTGTAGCTTAGGAGCGTGATTTTAGCGTCATTCTCATACTCCCTCAGCTTCACAGGTCAGGCAAAAAGGATTCTGAGTGCATGACGCTGTGCAGCTTCGCTGACGGTCAGATCCGACTATTCCCTACTGTAAAATTACCATATTATGCATTTCCAGCAAGCGTAAAAATGTACTTCATGTTTTATATCACTTTGAATATTAATAAAAACGTTGTAGTTTATGTCTTTTTCAACTTCCGACTTTTGTCGTTATAATTAATCATTTCAACCATAAGTTTTAATTGCGTAGAGTTTAATACCATGACACCAACAAACACAGAAATCGATTCATTGATTGGAGACTATACAAGCACTGCATCAAAATGAGTCTTTGACTTTGTGTGAAATATTTGCTGATAAAATGACTCGCGAATTAACTTTATAATGTACAAAAATGTGAAAGTGTGCACGCTGTGTCATGAGAAGATGATTCTGGGATTGAGGATGACCAACTTTCGAAGGAATTCTTGGATAATTTGAAATCAAGATCTGTTTAAAAATAACATCTATTAAAACTTTCGATTTTTCCACATTGTATACCACAATAACACATGAAAAGTTGAAAGAACGCTTGAAAAACATCATCAACCAGGCATTTTTCTACAAAACGGTTCACGCCGTTACAAATATGTAGTAGTAGGTTATAATTCTACATATTTTGTTAAAAATACCACAAATGCTAAAGGTTTTATACCGAGAAAGACATTCTAACTATGCTTGATTTCCTTATTGACAACATATTTTTTGAATTTGGAGGACACATTTTCCAACAGTGCATAGCCTATAGGAATTCCTATGGGTACTAACTGTGCTCTCTTGCTTGCCGACTTCTGCTCTTATACGAGGCAGAATTTATCCAGAAAATCAAACAAATCAAACAGAAAAAAGGTCTCTGTAGCTAGAACTTTCAACTTAATATTTATATACTTAGACGATGTTATTTCAATGAATAACTCCAAATTCAGTGACTATATCGCTATGATTTATCCTTCAGAATTGGAAACTAAAGAAAATACAGAAACATCCTCTTGTGCTTCATATCTGGATATTTTCCTTGAATTAGACTCTAATGGGCACCTTTCTACTAGGCTGTATGACAAGAGAGATGATTTCAACTTTAGTGTAATCAATTTTCCACACCTCATCAGTAACATTCCACTCTCACCATCTTATGGGGTATACATTTCCCAGCTTATTCGATATGCAAGAGCATGCAGTTCATATGGTGATTTTGTAGAGAGACATGGTCATCTCTCTTACAAACTGTTAAATCAAGGTTACACCAGAGAAAGACTTGTCTCTACATCCAAACGCTTCTTGGCAGGTATCGCAAGCTGGTAGAGAAATACAATATCTCTCTTCGACAAATGATCGCTGATGGCATCAGACATTGGGCCTTAGTTAGTGACCACTACCTATTTGACTTACAGATTGATATATGGCGGGTGCCACATGTGCGGTAGGATGCGCTTACTTTTTTCTAAACTCCTGACATCACTTGTTAGTCTTTCGGCCAGAGGTCCATATATCTTTCTTTTATGAATTTGACTTTGTGTACAGGTTATTTACTGTCTGTTCTGTGCTGTTTTGTGTCTATGTTTACAACTATTGTATTACGAATTTTGACCTAGTGTTATCAGATTATGGATTGGTATAATTGCGATTATATTAAGCTCCTCAACCACTACTACAAAATTTGAGGGTCAAAGATCGTTGGAGAGTTTTGAAAGATGGGATACAATATTGAAGAATGTAAAACACAATTTGTTGTAGTTACAATTCAAATACAAAAGGAACAACAGGACACAAATGACTACAACGGATCAGGCCTTACACTCTCAAATATTTTAAAAACTTTCCAGTATAGGCATATCAGTTTACTCAGCGGAGGAGCTGCCTGCTGAGTGTGTTGGATTCCTTATCGATCTTCAGACAAATCAGACTTGTAAACGGCAGGTCATATAGCAAACTGCTCAGCTAATTTACCAATTACTCAGACGTCTGCTGTAGTAGAACGTTATCTCAATCCTGACAGCGGGGTGCCGATAGTGAACCTTACATTTATTGTGCCGACTGCCACTGGTTTTTTTTTCAAACAAACAGAATCTCAGTGTGCATGTATCAACAGTATAGTGGCCACGGGTGTATGTACGTACGAGTTTTCCAAATACTTTGCTAGTTCGTTTTTAGTAAGAGAAGTTTAACGGAGCAGAAAATAAACTAAAGACATCTCGATGTGTTTGACGAAAAGATAATGTTGTCAGGATGAAAACATGCTCAAAAAATTGTGATAAATTGGTGTTAAAATGGTGGCGGTCTATGGTTAGCCTCATCTATTCTATTTCTGAACACATGAGTTGAATATATGACCACACGTAACACCGTATGTGATCAAACTGAACACATGCGACGCGTCCTAAGCGTCGAAAACTATATGTACCACCATTGCTTGGGATGGTAGACCATGGTAAAAGGATGGCTCTCATAAGCTGAAAGGTTTAACAATAAAAACATGATTACAGGAAGTAAAATTAAAAGTAACATAACGACAAGCAAAGATATATCTTCGCTTGGGATCCTTAAAGATGTAGTGATACAAGTTAGGGAATATGACTGCAATTCTTTTTCCTCTGAGATACTCTAGTTCTACACATATGCGTATCAAACTTTATTTCTTCAGGGCAGATGAGATCCTAATTTTCTATGACAAGAAAATCGAAGAAATGAAACAAAAAAAAACAAGGTAAGGTGACATACTTTGTGCAACCACGTCGAAAATACTATGAATGCTATGCCAGATACTGCTCCAGCAAACACGATTTCTTTGGATGACATCGGATCTTGAACTAACACAGGTATGTGGTTTGTATTTCGTCCATTGGCACGTTAATGCGCGTGCTCAGACCAATTTCGAAATCATTCACCTGTAACAGTTTAGTCTCTTGTTTATCGTGCCAGGCAACGAAAATCGTTTCACTCGTTACCTTTCTTTCAATTTTTTTGGAATTCAAGATTAACGCAATCGAAACCTGTACTCTGTAACTTCAATACACAGGTGCCTGGAATTGTCGATGTGGTATATGCGGTTCTTTTACATTACTCTACACTGAAGTCTTCATGCGTCTGTGCTTCAACAAAGCTAGGAACTGAGTAATACGCAGTGAGTATATGGTGCATGAACGCTGATCGTACAGTTCGTATAGGCTGCATAAATTGGCTATCCCAAACTGCTAGGTCATCGTTGATGTCAAAATTTATCCTTAATTGTTAAGCAGTGATTAGCCAATATTTTGCTGTTATACATGTAATGTTACCATATTGAGAGTGAGGAGTACTGTCGCAAATATGTATCTATTGCGTGTATTCTTCACCTGCATCCACTTTCCTTTTTCCGGGTTCATATACCGGTCAGCTTTGCATAACAGTACCTTGTGAAGAAACTTAGCCCTGATGTGGTAAATTCAAAGACGTTCTCGAACTATACAGTAGTTGTCTGGTTTACCTATATGATGGCCGTTGTACACTAGTACCACCTACCTGTCAGATTTACATGTCTCACTCTATTTATATCTGTTCTATTCTTTATTTACTGTATTTGATTGGTACAGGCGGGAACAAGGTGTTTAGATTTATTTTGAGTATAACTTAAAATATCCTCATAACATTAAATGAAAGTATAGCCACTTCGTCTGTCAGCTTGTTTCTTGTTCAGGATGTTATAATTTATTAAATCGTTACGGTTGTATGAAATTAGGATAAAGGGGCGATATGTCATAGAATCAAGTTGGGCATTGACCATGCTCACATAACTTAGGCACCCCAAAAAAGAAATGTTTCTGGTCAGCGCGGGCGTCACTTGAACAACAGCGCGTCACCTTTTCTTCCTGTTTCGTGGCCGGCGGCCGCGGCAAACTACGTACTGCTTCAGCTATCTATAAATCAAGTTTAAGGGTCACTGGACACTGGTGGCGTAAGAAAATTCTTTGGGGAGCATGATCAGTGACTGCATGAACAGTATATATGTGACTATATTGATAAAACTATAAAACTGACCCTCCCCCTCCCTTGAGGGAAAAAAAATAAAAAACTGTTACAGAAACATAATCCTCACAACATGTGTTTTGGAATCTCATTATGGCCATTTCATCAGTCGCTTGCCTTCTTTTGTAGGTCAATGTTATTGTACGATTGTTTTCCGCTATTCCTCGAATAAGAGCCAGGCTAGAATCGGTTTGTAGTTGTCCGAGACAGTCCGACTGTTGTGTGTTTGGTCTCCGGGTTTGGTCACTCGGTCGGTTCCGTTTATGATTCCTATATGTTCAATTTTAACTTTAATAGGGGTGTCTGTCACGAATATCTCCTTCTGAGCTCGTATGCCTTGAGACGTTTGACTGGAAATACCGTGTACGCGAAATGTGAACAGTCACATTAAACAAAGGAAAGTTCAACAGCAACGGAGATCTACAAAACGTGGTCTCAATTTCTACTAAAAATTAACCAGACCGTTCAAAATCGGGGCAATGTCGACACCAGAAACACCCACATCCTACAACATTTCGAACAATCAAATTATCCCGATCGTAGCTACCCTACATATGAACCAAGGACATGCAAAGTATGGAGGATATAGACAAGAACAGAACGACTGATGAAGATACCACATCTTAGGGTTCAAAATGCACGGCGAGATGAGTCAAGAAAAGGAGCATGTACAGATGACAAAAGTCTTGTGAACAATGTTACTGTACGACTGAACAGCAATTTTTGAAGCTGCCTCTCTTTAATACATATTTCAATATGATAAATGGCATTCAAAATGTAAGAATTGGCATCTGTGACTTGAAAATTGAACAGTTTGTTCTAAGGTAGAAGGTAGAAAAATCATTTCTCCACAAAGTTAACAAGGCACGGCGGCCATTTTGAATTTAAAGTGTTGGGAAATATTTGTAATTCGTTTCAATAGTACCAAAATTTGTTCTGTGACCCCGTATTTTTATTCTTAATTTCGAAAGAATGGTTTAAAGATTCTTTGAGGAAAGTTTGAGCAAAGGTTTAAATCATTTCTAGAAACAAAAGACACAACAGGTATACCACACAAAACATGACGGCACGACCAGAGCAACCAATGGTTAATATATGTCTTTATTGTGGATCTCTATCAATTGTTTCCATAAGCTTTTGGAACTGCAATGTGATATGAACTGAACGAAAATACTGTATAATATCGATAATTACACAATTTTACATTTGTTATTTTAAATCAGTGACCATGAAGACCCAGATGGTCATAAATCGAATATCTCTCGTACTTTTGGGAGCCGTGATATTGAATCACGTAGACAAAGTGGGTAAGTTGTGAGAGTATCGATCAACATGTGACAAATACTTTTAATGTCTCAGGAGTAGCGGGATTCGGTTAAAGATATATGTACATATGACCAAGACAAAATGGGGAGGAGATTTGTTTTCACCCATTCTAAGAAACATTGACTCAATCTCACGCCCAACCTTTAGTCATTTGAGTGTCCGTGGGCATGTGAACGGGTTTGGAAAAATTGCTGATAAAATGAGGCTCGTCGTGTCCCTAATTTGTATTTTCTCGGAAATAGTGATGACAAATACCAATTTTCGTAAGGTCAAGCACAACTCAGACTTAGTATCAATCAAGGTGTTTAAAATCCATTGGCCTAAAACAGAACTTCAGATTTGAAGCGATTGTAGCCATAGAAAAATTTACAGATCGGCGAATCTAAAACGTTATTAACAGACTGAAGTATGATGTATGAAATGCTGTGTTTGCTTTCTTCAGACAGCTCCAGGAACTGTGTGGAGCAAAACGTGTCTTGCCAACACGGCACTTGTATAGACGGTCGATGCCATTGTGACACAGGATACCAGGGAGTTAACTGTACCGAAAAGTCAGGTTGGTTGAAATATTTATGTTGAAAAGGGGAGATGAAAGACACTTTATTCGTGTTGCTCATTAAACATCGAAAATTCATCGAGTAATGACGAAAAGCATCAGAAAATTCTACTTGCAATTGAGTTGGAAAACGACTTGTCAAGATTATTAGAAAATTATCAGCAGTGATAGTTCAACGATTAGAAAATTGCCTATTACCTCAAGAGCGTGGTTTCTCAATGCCATGAAATTCCACACTGGATCAATATCTTAATTTGCTATACAGTCTCGACATTTTTTACAGATAATTGCTATTTGAATTGCTCGGGCCATGGTACCTGTCGGTTTAGTAGTAGCATCTGTGATGACGGTTACGCAGGAAGCAATTGTTCTATAGGTTTGAACACAGAGTAATATCAGACAGAGTGGCAACAGCTATTGTTTAAGGCGTGAAGCGGTTACGTAAGCAATCCATGTTTGCCTCGCCTCACCACGCCTGTCGCCTCACGAAGCTCTTGGCTCTCTTTTCCGAAGAGTGCCGACCATGCACCCTTCGGTAATTTTCGGATTTTCACCAATTGTTAAGCGAAAGTATGTTCGACAAAGCTTGTGATGTTGTTGTCGTGTGGTGCTGATCGGAATTGATGTGCTGACGAAAACGGGAGTGTTTTGAGCTTCAGGAACGTGGGTGTTACCGTTTTAAAAATTCCTCTCATATTTTTATGAATATATAATGAGTGTGTTTGAACCAAATTTGAAAGTCTTTTATCGATACTGTCTGGTTTTACTCAATGGTTTACGGTCAGTCATACCGTCTTTTACACGTGCGCCAAGAAAGGACATGTTTATGAAACTGCTGGCGTGTTATGTTTTGATTGGCGTGAGGCAGTGTTTCTGGCCTGAGAGCTCACAAAGTAACTATGGTTGCTACGCGACTGGCAGTACGATGCCATCTCGTCGTATGTTTCGCATAATCTCGTGTAATTATCAACCACAAACCAAGCCTCCAAAAAATTTAACACCTTTTAAGCTCATTTTAATATGAAAAGCCAATAGTCTACCGAGACGACCATGGAACAAAAGGCATGCAAGTGTTGCCACTCTGTCTGCAGCTGATATTACTCTGTGGTTTGAACAATATTCAAGAGAGCTCTGATTAAGATATCGATTCATATGTCTTATTCATAGTAAACTCATCCAAGGTGATGAAAGTGAAAGGGGAAACTTCTGATAGTTATTATCCAATTGATGAAGACATGCGTTTGCAGATTTTTGAAAACCAGTGGCCGACAACTAAAATGACGACTACTGCCATCGCAAAAATTACGGAAGTGAAACTTACTATAGTTACCACAGGACAGAAATAATGTGAACTGTTGTGTTTGCTTGCTTGCTTGCTTGCTTCAGACTCCCGAAGTTTATTGAGCTTACAGTCACGTGACAAAACGAGAGCTTGGTTCAAATTGACATAGATGATTTTTAAAGGTGAAGATGAAAGATGATTCCTACACATCTTCCACCCAACATTTGGAAGTTATCAAATAACAGTGAGAAACACTGGAAAATACTATTTCCATATCATTATACTTGGCTATCAACAGAAACATTACATTAGTGGTTGTAAGCGGAAACTTGACCATGTCCAGACTCACGGCCGCGGAGTATGAAATTTTGTGTTTGCTTTCTTCAGACAGCTCAAGGAACTGTGTGGAACAAAACGTTTCTTGCCAACACGGCACTTGTATAGACGGTCAATGCCATTGTGACGCAGGATACCAGGGAGTTAAATGTAACGAAAAGTCAGGTTGGTTGAAATATTTATATTTAACAGAGAAGATGTAGTGAGAGGAGGACCGCAGAAAAAAAACCGTAATGGTTTGGCGTAAATCTGGTATGGAGGTCAAGGCAAAATCCTATACGAAGAGTTCACCAAGAGGGTACACTACATATTGCATACATAAAACCATCATGACACAATGCACAGAGCGAGAAAATATACGGGCGAGAGAACAGAACAAGGGAAAACAGATTGTACACAAAACTAGGTTAAATAGCATTATTCTTTACTCTTTACTTTAATGGACCATTCATTAGCCCCTGAGGCCAGATCGCCGATATTGGTTTATGTATCGTAATAGTTACAAAATCCGCCCATGACATGAAATTCAGAAGAGGTTGGTTAAAGAATAGTGACTTATGCAATCGTTCTTTTTTCAGAGAAGTTTGGACCAAGTCTCGAAGTCGGACTGACCATTTTCATATGCGCTATTACCATACCACCCGGATTATGCTATTTAGTTCTCTACAGGGGTAACCGTACGTATCCACACAATTAATGGTGGTGTGTGTAGTACATTTCTTACATACATGTACATACATGAGATTATTATTTCACTAACAATTGAATTTCCTTACTCGCATCTTTTCCCCCCTCTCTCATATATCATCATCATCATCATCATCATCATCATCATCATCATCATCATCTCGTCACTACCATCCCCAACACCACTACAATCATCATCATCATCGTCTCGTCGTCATCGTCGTCCTTATCATCATCATCTAAAGTGCTCATGGAGTAAATTGTCCTGACAATGAACAGATGGAACAATTCACAAGAAGTTTCCTTTAACACGGTGTTTACGATGATACAGTCACGCTCAGACAACAGTGGGTTTTACATGTAATTCGGTGCCACAACTATGTGAGACAGTTTTAGCTTCAGCAAACATCTTCTAACTTACAGCTGTAATTGTTACTAAAGACAGGAACATTGTGGATCAAGAACATTCAACTCATCAATGACAAGACAAATAGTCATGTTTCAATAGTATTTTGGAAGGGTATTCGTAAAGGGTAAATCATTTATAGTGAAAAAGATATCCAATCAGGTGTGACGTGTTCGTGTGGTTTAACAGTTTCCGGACCTTTTTTGTTTAAAAATAATGCTGCATTTAAAAAAATTGCGAGGGCCAGCTGGAGGAATTCAGGGGGATTCAAAAATTCTGGGGGTGGTGGGGGGGACTTGAAAGTTTTGCTCTGCCTATGGGGAGACCTGAAAAAATTTTGATTCCAAACGTTTTGATATCATCCAATGGTTCTAATGTTAGTAATAATTTAACAAAATCTAGAACCGTTTTGTCTCATTTTATGACTTAAATCTCGAAAAAATTTAAAAATGTATTAATGCCATTAAATTTCCATAAAACAACAAGTTGGCCTTAAAACGGGGCAGACGCTGCAACTGTCGATAATTTTTCAATGTTTCTATGCAATGTATCAAATACTGTTTCTTGGTATCTCTCTACAGCATGCTGAAATACACGATATTCAGTTCGTCAACAAAGCCTGTATTTCTAAATATTGGCGATGATTGAATTAGAATCTAGACTGAAAGTCACTTGTCAATGATACAAATGTACGGTACACATACACAGGCTGTGTAAGAAAGCTGAATACTGGACAGCTCGACGTGTTGTAGGGCGTAGAACAAGAGAGCACTTGTCTAAACTGAACAAAAATATTGACAAAATACAAAGTTAATACAGCTACTGCCCTGCTACTGCCTACGGGCAGTGTCACTGTCTTTGCATACTGGCAGTGACATCGATAGCGTAGACGTTGATGTTGTTGAAGAAGACTTTGGGTCATAGGACACTTAATTGACAGTGAAACATAACTGTACACAAGGTCAGGCCACAGAGCAACACACGGAAGAAGACTATGAGACTTAACAGTTACTAGGGAATTTTGAATTCTAGCATATGAGAATAATCAAATATTAGAGAAAAAAGGGATCACCAAAGGTGACCCCATCATGTTTTAAGTGCTACAAATGTACATTAAAAAGTCACTTTTCTCGAAAATCATTTAAGGTCATGCAGTGAATGAAAACTTTGAACGGTAAAGACTCTAATGTAAATGAAAGATATGCTACTAAATGGAATCATTCTTACTAAATTTGTCATTATTACACACAAGATTTCTGAGATTAAAATTTTATTTCACGGAATATTTTAACCTTCCAGTATTGTCAATTTTTAAAACCATTCATAAGTAGCATGTAAGTTGTATATGTCTTGTACTTTTGAAAAAAAAAAAAAATTTTCGGTAGGTCACTGTCCTCAGTGTTAGCCAGGAATTCAATTGGCATACTCTCTCGTGTCATTTTGTGTGCTCTTCATCTGATGCCATTGACCTGGCCTCAAGTCGGCCTAGACTGATAAATCCAAAAAGTTCATTGATGCGTTTAAAAATGAATAAATTTAAGAACCTGCCTTAGGAATATGACTTTACAAACTGCTAATGACAGGTAGCGTTGAACATATGCGAGCTGAACGGCACGATACTTGTTTATTTTTTCTGCACGTACATCCTTAACAAATATGCGGGCTTGTGATAGTTAGGGGGACTTGAAAAATTTTGATAATATAGTTAGGGGATTTGAATTTTTTTTATGTTTTTGAGAAAAACTAAGAAAAACTCAAAAAACAGAGAAAAGCTCTGAAAAAAATAAGATTTCAATCTCGATTCCTCCAGCCCCCTCCCCATCGTTATTTGTGAACGCAGCCTTGATGGATAAAGCCAGAGGAATTTATATTCAGTTTGTCAGTAGAAAAGGCTTCAGAATACGATTCTGTGAAAGAATTAATACTGAAGGTCTATGAGTTGATTCTGGAAGCTCATCGTCAGAAATTTAGGGACTGTGAGAAAGCAATAGATCAAACTTATGCTCGAACAAAAGAACAATGTGTACCCGTTAGTGTTCTTCTGAGAAAGTTTGCAAAGTTATGGCAGCGCATTTTGATTGAGGAATTTAAAAGATGCATTCCATCGAGACATCAAGACATTTATCAATAAACAAAAAGCAGATGATTATTCATTGACTAAAAAAACCTCCTTTATCAGTAAACCATCCCAGTCCTTTACATACCGAAACAGTGCAGGAAAATTTAACTCTTCTTTTCCATAAAAGAATTTCTTAAAGGAGAGTAGACAATCAAATGATAACAGTTCACAGAGTTCAAGTAACAACCCTACATCCTCAGACCCCACGTCTCAGTCCCCTTATGGCAAACAAGTTTGACAAGTACTTCTTCTAGTCATTATTGTAAGAAAGATGGCCATTTAATGTCAGAATGTCTCAAATTGAAAAGAAACTGTGAAGGTCAGAGTGGTTAAAGTGGATATAAGCGCACGGGCTTCATTTCTTCACCATCTCAATTACAGTCTAATAATGGGCGCAACACATTTTCTAAAGTTAAACCTCTCTTACCCCAATCATTGGATTAAGGACAGCAGATACCCTGCCGTTTTCTGAAAAGTCATTGCAGGATCTGAAGTTCTAAAGGAATACATTGTAGTGACTATATTTCTGTTCCTTTCCGTAAAGTATTTTTGTCTTAGGACTTTGTTTCTGGACCTATGACTTCAGATATTAGACCATTTTCGCTTTTTGAAAGGATTCGCCGCCTTCTTGGAAACGACCTTCCTTGGCACAAGGTAATTTCAAATCCACTTGTGACCGATAAGCCTAGTCTAAAATCAGGGTCAAGAGCCAATTGAACAGGAAAGTCCTTATTATATCCTGCATGTACCGTTTCTACAGCCATGTCAAAGAAAAATTCTGAAAATAAAACAATTGACGTCACAGACGTTGACTTAAATTACGCCTTTCTTAGTCAGGTGTTTGATACTGAACATTATGTTATCGCTTGTGGATTTGAAACCTCCAGTAAAATTTTCACTTACCAAAGTCAAATATTTTCTAGATCACATCTTATTGAAGAACAACACAAGGACTCAGACATTTCATGATTGTTCGACAAAGTTGTTGATGAAGTTAAAACTTCGGATAGTCCTGCTTGTTATTATACAAAGTCTGGCATTCTCATGCGTAAATGGATACCTCCAGTTGTCTTGGTTAATCAAGACATCTGGAGGTCTCCATTTACACATGAGAATGCCAGACTATGTATAATAACAAGCAGGGCTAATAGGGAAGGCACAATATTTCAACATGATAGGACTTTTGAACAGCTATTTGATGGTTTATTATCCAATTGTCATCAAATAGCTGTTCAAAAGTCCCATCGTGCTGAAATATTGTGCCTTGCCCATGAACCTCCCTGGACTAGCCATTTAGGAGCGAGGAAGACCTATCATAAAATTCTCAGTCATTTTTATTACCCTGATCTCAGGAAGGATATAGCACATTTCTGTAAAACTTGTTACACATGTCAAATGGTAGGAAAACCAAATCAGACCATTCCAAAGGCCCTTTGCAGCCAATTGCTGCATTTCAAGAACCATTTAGTAGGACACTCATAGACTGTTGGGCCCCTACCGAAAACTAGATCAGCTTGACATAATGTGTGTATCGACTCGGTTCCAAGAAGCCATACCACTGAGAAACAAAACAAACAAAAACTATAGTTAAAGCTTTAGTCAAATTCTTCACTTGGCTTTCCTAAATTTATCCTGCCCGATCAATTTTCCAACTTTTTGTCTGGAATTTATCAACAAGTCATGGATCATATAGGCATTAAACAGTATGGGTTTTCCGCCTATCACAAAGAAAGCCAGGGTGCTCTCGAGGGATTGCATCAAACTGTGAAAAATATATCAGGACCTATTGTTTTGAAAATGAGAAGCAATGGGATGAAAGAAAGCATTTTGGCTGAAGTGTTTACAAACGTAAGCTAATGTCATAGCGATGCCTGTCTGTCTGTCCATGTGTGTGTGTCTGTGTATGTGTAAATACACTTTGTTATTTTGGCTCGAATGGGGTCATCCTGTTTTAACACGATTAGAACTAATTTGGGATAATTGGATGGTGAAGTAATGTCGGTTTAATCTGCAAATGTAAGCTCATCTGCTATTTAGCTCCGCTGTCAGCAACGCGGAGCTTATCAAATAGGTTGATTTTCCGTCGTCGTCGTCCGTCGTCATCGTCCGTCGTCCTCATCCATCAACAATTGCATTCTCCTCTAAAACCACAAGTCCAATTGCTTTGAAATTTTATATGCAGTTCACTTAAGTGACCTCACTTAAGTCTGTTCAAATCGTGGTGAAATTTGCATACTTGTATTTTTGGGCATTTTTTGGTGTTTTTGGTAAAAAAAATCTTCTAAAAGCTTGTCCGATTACTTTGAAATTTGATATGCAGTTTACTTAGGGTGACTTAAGTCAGATTTAAATTTGTTCAAATCGTGGTGAAATTTGCATATTTGTATTTTTAAGGCAATTTTTGTCATTTTTGGTAAAAATTTTTTTAAAAATCTTCTTCTTCAAAACTACCAGTCAGATAGCTTTGATATTTGGTACATATGTCCCTAGGGATGATCTATTTCAGATTTGTTCAAATTGTGCAGAAATATGCAAATTTGCATTTTTAAGGCAATTTTTGCCTTTCTTGGTCAAAAAATGTATTTCTCAAAAAGTGCTGATCTGATAGTTTTGAAATTTGGTATACAGTATTTTACAGATGAGCTAAGTAATATATATTGAATTTCTGGTGAAATCTGTAATTTTGTATTTTTGGGGGATTTTTGCCATTTTTGGTCAAAAAATGTTTATTTCCAAAACTACTCATCTGATAGCTTTGAAATTTGGTATACAGGTTTCCACAGATGAACTAAATAATATTTTTTGAAATTATGATGAAATCTGCAATTTTGTATTTTGGGGGCAATTTTTTTCCATTTTTGGTCAAAAAATGTGTTTTTCCAAAACTACTCATCTGATAGCTTTGCAATTTGGTATACAGGTTCCTACAGGCCACCTTAATGATATTTATTGAAATAACGATGAAATCTGGAATTTTGTAATTTTTGGGCAATGTTTGCCATTTTTGGACAAAAAATGTTTTCTCAAACAGTACTGGTCTGATAGCTTTGAAATTTGGTATACAGGTTTCTACAGATGAGCTAAGTAATATATTGAATTTCTGATGAAATCTGTAATTTTGTATTTTTAGGGCAATTTTTGCAATTTTTGGTCAAAAAATGTTTATTTCCAAAAACTACTCATCTGATAGCTTTGAAATTTGGTACACAGGTTTCTACAGGTGAACAAAATGATATTTATTGAAATTATGATGAAATCTACAATTTTTATTTTTGGGGGCAATTGTTGCCATTTTTGGTCAGAAAATTTTATTCTCAAAAAACAACTCATCAGATAGCTTTCGTTGACATGTTCTTAGGGATGATCCAATGTGATATATTCAAAGTATGATGAAATCTTCAATGGTGTATTTTTGCAGCTATTTTAGCCACTTTTTTCTGGCCACTGCATTGAGCTATCAAAGATTTCCACCTTCTTCATCAACATGTGTCAAAAATAGTAATTGTCTACATAAACACAGCGCAGCTATATCGGCCGCTAGGTCGCTTGTCTTACACTTGTTATCATGAGTAATTTGTAGTATTGCGACATTCAGTTATAGGGCACCTTTTGAGAAATTTGAACAATATGAAGATCCAATTCTCCGTCAGTCACTTTTGGGTGGTTCTGGGTTTTTTGGGGGCGGGGGCAACCCACTTTCTGATGGCTGCAAACAAACAATACTCCCCGGCCGAAGAAACTTACAAATGAAATGTATTCTCTTATTTTTCCACAGGTATACAGGGCAAAGAGACAAGTATCAAACGTGGTTATTCCGATAGCGGTACAGGGAACACATTTTACAATCCGAGTTTTCATTACGAAAATTCACTGTCTTCGGAAACAAACAGCCTGTCTGAGAGCATCCCAGAAACAGTCGTCGACCATCGTATGCCGATCATCTTCGGTACTTCGCCAGCCGACCATCGACAACATGCCCCGACATATGACCAAAACCAAAGCCACAGTGCTCCATCATTATACACTCTCGGAAATTCACACGAACTTACTGCTAACTCCAGCGGGCTACAGACGACCAATGAAGCAAACCGCTTGGAGGATCAGCCAGGCACGTATTCTGAATCAGTTGTAGTCCATGTCCAGGTACACCAACCGTCTGAAACAGCGCCATGTGGACAGTTGAGAGAAGGCAATCCAGGGGATGTGGATTAACATGGTCTTCCGAACTATAAAGAAGTTATTTGACTATGATAATGTGGACAGTTTAGGGAAGGCATACCCCTATCTATACATAATGTATCATTGTTAAAATGTAATCCCATTATCTATTCGGTGATAAAAACAGTAACCAGGAGTTCATATTCTTATATCTTCATTAGTAATTAATGATTTTAGACTGTCGACTATAATTGCATTATAATTTCGAAGAAACCATGTATTATTGACTGCTTACAGTTTGCCAATGGTCCATCGTTAATCATGATGACCATGTTGATCCTGTACACTTTGTTTTTAAAAGACGTTCGTCCATAAAGTCTTGAGTTGATAGAGGTATTTAGTCCAATTTCAAGTCATCTGACAAGTAGGGCATGGTTGCTTTCAAAAGACATCAAAGACACTCCAAGATACACACTCATTTCCACTGTGACGTAGATGGTTGTGTCAATAAGTGATCGCGATATCACTCTGAATCGTCAGCAGCGTCATCATGAGCATCACAAGTAAGAATTTCATCGTGCTGTCTTACTTTGGTATGGTACAATCCCTCCTGCACACACTGTGGGGCTTTTAGTAATCGGCACAATCTGTGGCGCAAAGGCGCAACACTGCGCCAACGGAATCGAAAAATCCCGCTGGGTACATTCAACACGTTGCACTAGGGGCACGGACATCAACTTCAAAATGATGCTGTCACGAGAGTCGAATCGTATCTTGGCGTGAAAAACTAAAATTATCAGCCAATAATATTTTATTTTCTGTTTTGACTTTCAGTGTGAAATGCTTCCGAGTCTTAGAGATCGTATGATTTGATAGCGTATGTCCCCATCTGTAGCCAACTTGTCTATCAATACGCTGTGTTACCACGGTAACATTTCATTGCGACCTTCTGGTTACGACCGACACCCTTTCCCCTTGCATCCCAGTATTTTGGCCTTCGGAGATTTTTGGGAGCGAGTGTTGACGAAAGCCAAAAGCGGAGAAGAGGGTCTAGGCTATACGCTTCTCCAAAATCACTATATCTCCAATACCATCAGTTTGTCGCATAGATGTATTTGCAACCAAGTGCGACATTTTACCGTTCTTTCCATGCCCATAAAGTGTGAAGTTTGAAATGAAACCACAGACAACATGCCCGCTATTTTTGTTCTCGTTATGTGGTAGAATGCACAATGACAATGATATATTTGGCATATAGCGATAGACCTTGCTATGTGAAGGGCACACTCTGAGATTGTCCGATGTCGCTTCTCAGTAGTCACTGAACACAGGGCCGACCAGGAATGGTTCACTTTGAAAACAGAGACCACCAAGCACCGATCGTCCTGAATTCGATTTCATAAACTTCTGTTCATAATTTGAACGTATTTCGCATTAAGACTACATCACACTTTTTTTTCTGTCAAGTTGACAAGTAAACTTAACTTGGTTGTTATGGACTGCCAAGCTGCCAACCCTAACATTCACAGGCTGTGTTGGCAAGCTGAATACTGGACAGTTCAACACATTGTTCATAGGAGGTAGAACAAGAATGCAGCTGTATAAACTGAACAAAATGATTGTCAAAATTATAAAAGTTAATACAGCTACTGCCCTGGTACTGCCTACAGGCAGTGTCACTGTTACAGTAGTGACAGAGATAGCTCTGACTATGAAGTAGCTGAAGAAGAGTTCGGGTAATGTGACACTCATGACGGTGAAACAGATTTGTACACAAGATCAGGCCAGAAAGCAACACATGGAAGACCAGAAGACTTGAAAGTTATAAGGGATTTTTGAATTCTAGCATATGAGAATAATCAAATATTTCAAATATTAAAGAAAAATGATAGGGATCACCCTGCTTGATTTTCTAAATTTTCATATTCTCATCGTAAAATAACACTAAAAAATAAAATTTGTACATAAAGACTCTAATTTAAATGAAAAATGTGTAACTAGAATTATTTTAATTTTACCAAATTTATCATTATTTCACCAAAAATTTCAGCTAGCATTTAATGTAGCCAGGAATTCACAATTTGCATACTCTTTCATGGTCATCATTTTGTGTGCTCTTCAGCTAGCAGGAGCCATTGGCGTGACCAGGTCGAGTTGGATTAACTTAAGTCGGGTTTGACTGATAAATCAAAAAAGTCCACTGATGTCTTTAAAAATGAATCAATTTAAGAACTTGCCTTAGGAATATGGCTCTTCAAACTGCTAATAACAGGTAGTGTTGAACATTATCCAGCAGAACTGCCCAATAGATGTTTATATTTTCTTTGCGTGCATCTGTAATACATATGCAGCTATATGATCCGTGTTAATCCCTTAGCAATTATAGAGTGGTGGCCGCCACACTTTAATTTTCGGTAAAACAATAGAAATCATTACCATAATAATTACATTTATTGTTAAGAAATTAGTCCCCACTCTACCAGAAAATCCTGGGAAGAAAACTGATGATAGTATGGGGGGACTTGGAAATTTTTGATCATATAGACGGGGGACTTGAAAATTTGTTAGGGTATTGAGGGGGATCTGAAAAAAAAAAAGATTTC
>LD343849.1:23324-42619 GCA_001465055.1 Ptychodera flava
TGCTATGTAGTCTGATTGATCGATCGTCTGTTCAATCTATCGATTGCATACTCGATCTGTCTTCCACTGCAACCTAAAAACCTCCGTACGTGATCGATGGATCGAGCAGACAACCGGGGCAGACAATCACTCGATCAAACAGACTACCAGCCTGCAGCCCACGTGCCCCTGTGTTCTTGTGACAGTCTAAAATGAACAGTAAGTCATTTCTGTCATAGAGGGCGCTACACTGACGTACCATATCTGCTCTACATTTTACTAATAATTCAAATACTGTATTTTTTATCGACTATTCATTACTGACGATCGCTTACCAGTTACCAAGGTCTTGTTCGTTATTTATGGTGACTTATGGTTAATGCCGTCATTATTAACGGTCTGGGGGTCGGAGGAATGTGAGGGGGGTCACTCAAAAAATCGAAAACTTCAAGGGGGTTGCTAAAAATGTGAAGAGGAAGAAGAGGAAACTCAATTTCGTTTGTGCGAAATAAGTCGAAACACCTGTCAGCTTGTAACATTCGCGGCACACGTAAATTTCTCAAAATTTTCGATGCGGGAGGGGGACACCCCTTCTCGTACTCTGCCCTTTGGGTGTTCTAACAGTTTTACAAGTAAAGACAAATTGAAAACAGCCCCATCTGACACTTTCCCTCTTAGACTCTCGCGTGTTCTCCCCATGTACTGTCAAATTCTGCCCGGTCAGATATCCTGGTGAAAACTCTGTCATGATACCCATCCAAATTAAACAGTACTTTATGGTTGGATACTGGTTATAGGCGTGAGCTTTTACATCTGTATTTTGTTGTCACTTTGAATTTGTTGGTTACTCCTTTTTCAACCGTCATTAGATAACCGATGATATTCTAGCAGGGTACACCAGGATTTGAAAGGTCTTTACTATTTCTGTACATGTATTTTGTAAATTTTACAAATATTGGTATTTAGTTTTTCTAAGTGGGGGTGGGAGTCAGTCAAAATTTCTGAGTTAGAGAGGGGGTTACTCAAATTCATCATGGTTGGCAGGGGGTTTCTCGAAATTTCGGAGTTTCCGATGAAATTCCTGCGACCCCCAGGCCGTAAATAATGACGGCTCCCTTATACCATGATGCCGCTCGATTTTGGACATGCCAAACGTGTCGTAGGGGGCGGGATTTGCCTCATAATTGCTCGGTATTGGCGCGTTCCATGTAGTTCTAGCTCGATATTGCTCAATAATTGTCGATACTGGTTGTTACTAGTTGTCATTGCTAGTTATTAGATTTATAACCTCCCGTGTTAAAAATGTCAGTCGACTACAATAAGTAGGGGTTGCCCTCGCGATGCATGATAAAGGCTGGGCTTTGTGTAGGTCGGGAGAAGTCCCCTAACAAAGTAGTGCCATCTGTGTGCCCACACACTTCTTAGAGCCGAGTAACAAAGGAGAACCATTTGATATCGGTTGGCTGGAGGAAATGGGTATGACAGCAAATTTTTTCCCGCCACTGTGGCAGCATTTTTTTTCTATTTTCTGTCATTACTGGACATTAAGACATTACTGGATCATTTTTTCTTCTTCTTCATGTACCTGCCGAAATTTTTTTCCAAACATTCTACAGCCCCTCCCCATAAATTAAACGGTTCTCCGCTAACTTTCCGCTTAGTTCAGGATATACACTGACTGAAAATACATAGCTTGCCATGCTACATGCTTGTTTTACAGTAATGGATGTATCATTTTAATTTCTTCGGGTGGGGCCAGAGGATTTTCGAAAAAAAATTGTTGCTGGCGATTTATAGGGGTGAAATATTGTCGACCCAGCAGACAAACTTTCATAGATTGGTTGATAATTGACCTGACAATTAACCTGCTGCAGAGGATATATGGCATGAATGAGCAGAAACCTGTGAGTATGCATGGATGTGTCGGGGGATGTGTACTAATATTCTGTTTACTTGCAAGGTGTTTACAAGTGCGTCGGTGCTAACTTTCTTAAAAAAATAGCTAAATGTACTTCAAGAAAAGGGGGACTTTGTCCGTCTAAAAACTTCCATTTAAAGGGACAATCTTAAACCCTGGTTCTCGCATTAATGGCTGTTGACATTGTTTATGTGATTTTAAGTCCTATGTTCTTCTTTTAAATTTGTGCACAGTAAGTGAATTTACTCAAATTTCTGACCTTTCACTATTTTCTAAAAACGTTTTGTAAGATATCAAATTTCTTGGAATGTTTGGTATCTGAAAACCAAAGTTCAAACTTCAAGCAATCAGAAAACAATTTTCTGCAGATTTTTATATATCCTGAAAATCTAAGCTATCCTTAAATCAATACAGCTAATTTTGCCACTACGTGCAAGTTGAAGTATTTAAACGTAAACACCTGTAGAAACCTGAAAGGAGAATTTTTAAAAGATCTACATAAACCGTTTCTAGGAAGATTTTTTCTTTTTTTATCAGTCCATCATCCAACGGGCGTTAGCCCAATTACAGGATGAGGTATACACATAACCCACTATTCCCCCCCCCCCAATGGAGCACTGAGGGGTAAAGTGCCTTGCTCAGGGGCACAACACCGTGCTAGAGTCAATTCAAAATATAGACAAAAAAGTATTGGGAATTACAGATTGTTATCAAGAAGTGTCAGAATCTGTTTAGGAAGGCCTATATGATGCACCAACAGGCATTCAAATCCAGTCCTGGTCATTTCCAAATTTAGTACCGCTGTATACTATAGCATATGCCACGATGGATTGATGGAAATACTACTGAAGGCAGTGGCTATCTCGCAGAATTGTAAAGACCAGTCAGCCCCTCATGCACTTTTTACAGCCATGTGCTGTACATCAAGCAGGGATAGTGACTTAAAGCCCCACTAGCTGTATCTTTTAGCATTTTTTTAATGATTTTACTTTCAAGCTAAAATAAGTATGTAAGATTGTACTTACTTAGGTGTATATATACACTTATTATTAACAACATGCTGGGACTGTATATGTAATTTTGTCAACTTCAAGATAAAGATCACACTGCGATTAAATGCGGAAAAGCAAAACTGTGGATACTGTGCATATCTGCACTGAAATCTTCACATAAACTGCACAGAGTAGTCCAATGTAATGCATAGGGGTGAATGTTTTCAACTGTGATATTTTATGTTCTATTTCCTTTGTAATATTACCAAGCTTTGAAAATGGAAATCAAAGTGACCGTTAAAATACGAATTTACTCGTCAAATGTTTCACAAACGAATGCTTTCCTAATGCAGTAAAAGTCCATATCCCTTCATAGGGTAGATTTCAGAGAAAACCAGGAGAGAGTACGGTATTTTGGGCTCAACGAATTTCAAGAGTTACAGCTCATAGGGCTTTAACTAAATGTATCTCTTAAGTCAATTCTAAAGGTTGTGTAACTTTGAAATGAAGTCCGATGTGCACGGGCACAGATATCCATATTTTAACATAAGTACTTAAAGGCAAGTAACTTTAACGTTTACTGATTTTTTCAGTATTTTTGTTCATTGTCAATATAGTTTGTTGTGTTACTCTATGTTTGCATGCTAAGAATTACAGCCGTAACATGTAAGCTTATACGCTGCATTGTTATTGTGCACAATTAAATTTTACCGTGGACTGCGTTCCCTTTGTACACAATATTAATTCACTCATATGTATACTTGTTGTGTTCACAAGCTGAATACCTGGCATTTCAATAAATCTCAAGAGTAGGACAAGACGTAGTAGTAAACACAGAGAACATTTTTATCTCTGAAAAATATTAGCAATAGTTAAAGCGACTGTCACTGTAAGAACATTGTATTGTACAAAGACTGTGTTTGAATATTTTTGTTTTTGTTGAAACAAATATTTGCTTCGAATCTTGCTACTGGATAAAAAAATCTTCAAGGAAACCTTTGGAAAAAATTGCTGCAGGGATGGGTGAAACTTCCTCCAGCTCCCCCTCCCCGAAATCAAATGGTCCACCCGCAACAAGCTCCTGCAGGATTATAGAGGGCGCGAACCGAACAGTTGCAACGACTGTTTGTTGGCTATTGTTGTGAAGTTGCGGTGGTGTAATTAGTACAGCTTTACCCTCTGACTGCTGATTGAGCATGACAAGTTTCTCTGGGTATGACAAACTTTTCTGATCATGACAATATTAAGTAACCTCATCAGCAACACAGTTCCTGACACGATGTATTAACGAAGGCCACATAAGTGTGGTGCAAGGACGGAGCCTTTGAAGTTTTTATATGAAGTTTTCTAGATTAATTCATACAAGCATCATGGGAAAAATAGGGAAGTCAGTGAATAGATATCACCAGTTCTGTTATCACTTTACTATAGTCTTGGATTTTTGGTTTACAGGTATCGGATAGAGCTCTGAATAGATTGTGTAGTTCAATCAATACATCTGTATATGCCGAAGGGAAGCTTGGAATATAATATTGCATATACAATATGATGTTACCGTTAGGAGCAGTGGAGAATCAACTGTTATTCCTAAAAGTAGCTCTGCGTGGCAGTGATGTGTGTTACCGGCGTTATGGGAGGCCGCATAATGCCGGTAACACACAGCCCTGCCACGCAGAGCTATCCTTACAGTTGATTCCTGTTAACGTGCCAAGGGTCGCATTGATGTAAATCTGCCCTTCTGCCAAAAAGGGTGGAAAACAATATTCGACGAAACGTTTAAGTAACTTCAGTTGATTTTCACAACATTCACGATAACTTGCACAGAATTGGATAAGACGATGTTAATTTTCCATATACAATACGTCGTTTTCTTGTGGCATTAGTAGCCAGTGATACTAACATGATTTGATTTCTTTCAATGTGCCAGTGGTCGTGTTGATGCGATGGAGTTCTACCCTCTGAGAAATGTAACTACAATGTAGAAGACAATTGTGGCATAATCCACCCGACAAAACAGACATTTTAGTACTTTCCGACAACTTTTCAGCGTCTATGATAACGTGGCCGGATGGAATTCAACTGTTGGCATGATTTGTAAGGCTAAGTTACGTTGAACAAAGATAATGCAAATGAGCACATAAACGTCACTCTTAGCGCAGATGTTTTGTCATCTTGCAGAATACTTGTGACTTATTTTTGAAATTCTCGGTTACGTGTATACGGTTTTTTTGCAACTGGTTGATGGTCTCCGATTGTCGATCAACATAAAGCACCAAATATTGCGACTATAAATCTTGACCCATTGCTTCTTTGTTGTTGATTCTTAGGACTTTAAGTGAGAAGGCACTGAAGTCGGTGTTACCAAAAGCACAGTCCCTGTGCCAAAAGCTTTGGAAATAGTTATGAACTGAAAGTTGCTGTACACTGAAATGCACATTCCAAAAACAGCTACGATGGTAGGGAACTTTGTAGATATATAGGTGGACAAAAAGAGACATGCAGAGGTATAGAGATTGACAGACAAAGTGACAGGTAGGGACGGGCAGTTTTACAGAAAGAAACGGTGAAATGCAGATAGATAGATAGATAGATAGATAGATAGATAGATAGATAGATAGATAGATAGATAGGTAGGTAGGTAGAAAAAGGCAGATAGATTATTTAATTTATTTTTTTCTGATTTAAAGCATTTATTGTTAAAGCATTATCGGCGATCATAACTGGCACCTAGAAACGTAATGACCGAAAACACGTACATTCGCTATAAGTGTTCCAAAATGAAGTTGTGCCAGTGATTGCAGCAGTTGGGCGGGACACAGGACAAAAATAGAAAAGCAATTGTAATGCTTTACCTTTACCTTAGTTTTGAGTTTTCAGCTTTGGGATAGAGCTTAGCAAAGCCTATGCAACTAATAAAAAAAAAACAGCGGTAAATGGCAGAGAGAAGAATGGAATTAATTGGGAATAATAGAATCTCACACCTCCAAGGACCTGGGATCAGATTTCTCACACGAGTTGGGGATATTTTGTCTCACACTCTCCTGCGAGTGGTGTGAGACAAAATATACCAAACGAGTGTGAGAAATCTGATCCCAGGTCCTTGGTGTGTGAGATTTTTTTTCTCACATGACCACAAAATGCGTTAAATTCACATTGGACACGTACAATATTATCAAAAATCGTGACAACTCTGTCGTCTGCCACTGTACTTTGACCTGCTTACTTTGTAGCATCGACCCGTGTGTTACTCGTAGTGTCATTTGATAACATTTTGCGCGTGGAACGAAATCGACTGTTCATCATCAAATCAGAGCTCGCGTAATATTTACTGCAGAGTGTGGGACGATTTCTGAGAGTGTGGGATCGATTTTTCCCACACCGTCGATCCCGCACTCCTAGCGGCCAGGAATGTGAGAATAGAAGTTGTAGACTACTGGTAATGTAGCCGATGAGGCAAGGATAATTGTCATGGCATGAACTTATTGACTTCTTTCCATCCACGGTGCCCAGGGCCACGTTGATGGAAAATTCCCCCGGGTGAAGTAAGTTAAAAAATGACGGTTTATCCGTAAGGCAAAACAATTTTTGGTACGGTATCCGGTGCTTTTCATAACACCAATGGTAAGGAGGATTTCATACATAGGCAAATTAAGCCAATGCCTGATTTATAGCCGTATTTCATTTTGTAAAAAGATTGGGAAATGAGCATTTGCGGGTCTTTTTAGAGAAGTGAGGATGGGCAACGTTTTGTCATACTGCTGGATAATCTTTGTTTGTTATCGCCGCGCTACTTTTGATTGGTGTTTGAAGTCCATTGATTAAAGTTTTTGCGGTTGTTGGATGGTATCGAAGAATGTCAATCGAAATAAAGCATCAAAATCATTCGACTGTCGACATTGTAGTGTCACTTCAACCAGAGACCCTCGAGAAAACTATGCTCCATCTATTTTCATTCCTCGGACAAAGAGTGATCAGACAGTGAAGTCTTATTATACAAGAGATGTGCGACAGAGTGCGCCTCGAAAATGAAAGAATTAAAATTTTGCTCAAATTTTAAGGAATCTCTCAACTATCCTCTTTCAATCACGAATAAAAATTGGGAGTCACCGTGCAAATTTTGGTAAATTACCCAAGATTTACCGATATCTGAAATTCAAAATTGCCTTCAGCCCCGTGTTTAGTTCTATTGAGAAAAATAAGATTTTCGATTTTCGAAAGAAATTTAAGAATAAAACGGTAGGAAATTTTCACACCAAGAGATTTTTTCAAATGAACCCCCACAAGTGGTAGATCCAAAAAGAATTGAAAAAGTTTGGGGGTCCGAATATCTGCGCCTGGGGCGCATTCTTTCTTAATCTACTCTGCTCTCACAATCGATAAAGGCGAAGAAACAAGAAATTCTGGTATGACAGTATGTTCTGTCGCCTCATAATGCAAATTGTCCTGACCAAGAAAGTTATTGCTAATTAACAATGTAACTTACGTGAGTTTTGAGGACTGGAAATGGACTTTCACTTCGCCGTCTTGTATTAGGTCGCCGCTGATGACGTTCAGAACCGGTGAAAACTTTCTGGGTTTGTCCACGTCAATACGCAGCACGAACACTTTTCCACCGATCTCTTCACTTTGGTAACTGCCGCTGACAGTCTCCCCGGTTGCACCTAAATTGTCAAAATACCAGAATAAGATATCACATACAGTATGGGTGTTGTTTCTACACTCTTATGTTATGTAAAACATCATGTCAAGCCATCATATTATAATAGTAAGTGACCACGCAGGTCGTTGCCATCACGGCCTCGATTCTTGGTGATTTAGTTTTTGTTTAGTTTTAGCTTTTAGTTAGTTTTTGGTTTATTTACCCGACTTGAAAAGGTACATTACATAACACATGAAATCGAGAGGGAGAAAGTAACAAAGTAGAGGGTAAATAGGGGTAGGGACATTAGTTCCAGCTAGTCTAGCCCAAACTATGTCTTGTTAACTTGTGAGAAACTTAAAGTTAACAAAGAAAGTTAATAATACTAATAACAAATAGAAGAAAAGAACTGAAAAATGAAAATGTCTAGAAAAATCACTAAATTACTACATGGTATAAGTGAAATTATATATATATATAATGTTGGCTGAACGTTTGAAGTTATGTAAAGAGTTATTGGACTATATATGAACAGGAATGTCGTTCCAAACTCTTGCTCCAGAAAAAGAAACAGCAAACTGGCCTGAATTTGTCATCACATGGTATGGACGTAGGTTTTGGAGTTGGCAATTTCTAGTATTATGGTCATGACAACTGACACTGAAGTAATCTGATGATGTATGTGGTGAATGCTTGTGAATAAAGCTGTAAACGAAGGAACCTAGCAGGAATTTATGAAGTTTAAAAACATCTATAATGTTAAGCTTAGAGAAACAAGGAGCTGCGTGGTCTGTTGTTGATTTGAACATCATTGTGCGAAAAATCATTTTCTGGGCTGCTAAGATACTTTTTAAGAATGTAGGGTAAGTACTTCAACAAACTTCCTGGCCGTAGCTTACATTGGGAAGTATAATTGCATTGTACAAAAGTAACAAAAATGTGTAAAGGTACAATGGATCTGAGTCTGTACAAAATTCCGCATTTCTTCCGAATAATCTTATTTATCTTATCAATATATTGAGACCAAGAAAGATGCTTATTCAAGAAAACACCAACAAAAGGGGTAACATCAGCTTCTCTGATTCGCTCGTCACAGATGTTAACAGAACCCGAGACATTCAATTTAAATCACGGTTACTGGAAAAAGGAACCTGCAACCATGTTGGAAATACAGAAATAAACTTTTAATTTCTTGTATTAATTTCATGAATGAGCTATTGAATTAAAATTATCAAATATGAAAAGAATGACCTATTGTAAAGGGTTATTCATGATTTTACAATTGTCAACATACAACTTCAGAATCTAGGAGGACAAAGAATTTCCAGGGTTTGGTCCTTCCTTTTAATTGACATGTAAATCAGGTGAACATTTTCAGTTTCAATTGATTCGTTGTATTAAAAATTGGTTTGAAAGCTTTTCCCGTGACTTGCTCAGCAAACGGCTTTAGTGTGATCTAAGAACTAATGTGAAATAAGCTGTTCCTAGAATTGTCAGTTTGTGGTTGTGCTGGTGAAGTCATGGCAACAAATGAGGAAGAATCATGTCCAGAATATTTTGACTACAAGAGGAACGGAGCTCACGAATGAAATCATTAACAGCGTAGATTTTCTGTGAGAGATAAGGTCTATGCTATATCACAAAGTTCGGCGATTGAATGTTGATGCATCAGAGAGAAAGTGTTTTCGATCAGGAATCTGGAGATGAGTGATCTCAAGGGTCTGCTATTATTACATCCGAACAGCTGAAATATGCGACTGTACGATTGCGTGCTATATTGTCGTATTATTCTGAGACAGCTAAGAAGGCTGTGGCCATCAGAAGCGAGCTAGCCTACCATTCTGGCGCGAATGAGCGGGAAAGCGGGTGGGGGAAGTTACTCTTTGGCTTAGCGGGCGGCTTTGAAAAAAACACTAGCTGAAGGGAGTAAGGCTTGGTTTTTTGTAGCATTTAGCCACGGTCACCGGAAGTCAAATCTTGAGACTCGGAGGGCAGGAGTGGTCTATAGGGGGATAGATGATTGTTTAAGGAGAGAGCATGTTTATAGTGGACGGGGATTTTCATTCTTTGCTTATCAATGACGATAACAAGCTAACATCGATGGGTGCAATCGCCAATAGCTTTCAGTGCGTAATCTCCTTCAAAATACTTTACAACGATTTAACGAAATCGACTGTTTTGCCGCCCCTGAATTGTGTGGTGACAGGAATCCACTTAATTTAGGTATCCTAAATGTTCAGTCAGATTTCGTGCCCATATATTCGTGCCTTTTTGCGTAATATTATACCGATAATTCTGCAAGTCAAAAACAAAATGCAACACCGATTGGCAACATTTTGATAATTTTCTGGTGAATATTAATTATCAGGTAAATAGTTTATGGACAACGATTGTACAGGACTTCCATTACACAAATTCTGGACATGGACAACATGACAATGTCGATTGGTATAAGCGCGTAAGAAATTGTCTAATAAGTGTACCCTGGAAACCGGTTATGTTTCTGCAAATGACGATGATAATCACAAGTGAATTAATAAAATAGGCCATCAAAGTAAGATGGAAAAAAGTTTCGAAAGTCGGGAAAGAAGACGTCATAATTTGATCTCTCTATTTAACCATCAAAATGAAGACGGTATCTACTGGTTGTCAAATGTTGTTCATTACATGATCTCGCGGTAAAGAAAAAAACCGAAAAGCAGTTACTATAACTTAACGCTAACGTTGTATCACTTGATGAACCGATCCATGCATTTAGAGGGGTATAGGTCAAAGGAATGAATCAACATATGAATTTACATGAAGAGTACACACAAGTTACAAGTCCGGTCTAAAAACTTTTCTGCTACTTCACCTTCCCCAATCGAGGTTATATAGTCTAACGAACGCAAGTGCTAAATCTAAATGTTTGTGACCAAATAATGCTCCTGAGTTTTGAACTGATATTTCTGTAAATCATATCGATAGCGGCATGATGGCTTAAACACTTCATCGAAAAGGAACTTCGCTAAAAGTCAAAGCATGATATCGACTTACCGCGCAAAGCAGCATCAGTAGCCATGTCAACACTCCCGGGATATCTTGCGCTCTTTGAGACACTCTCTCCTTTCGTGTTCCTCCCCCTGTTTAAATCGAAGGGATGAACGGACATCAAATTTATAGCAAGTAACACAAGTGATGCGTGTCTCTGCGTAGGCGTCCTTTGCTATGTTGCTCCTCAAAAAATATTTCAAGAATTTTAAACTGAAAATTATCCAAGTGTAACCTGAAGGCCTCACTCAATAAGTGAGTCAAGCTTTTATTGTCGCGACAGACAAGATGAAATGACAACATTATTGTCATTCTGAGACGATCTACATTATGGTACTGTGCAATTTTTGTAACCGAGGTTGTCTTCAGCTATTTAAATGAGCAGTATAAAAAACAAAGATGGCCTGTAGTTGGTCGTCAAACATTTACAAACATTTGAAAAAAGAAAGTTGGGCAGGTACCATGGCAATCGTCAACCCTATGTAGTGCATGGGTGTCTGAAGCAGCTGAAAGTATTACAATTACCAAAGTTCTTGTCATTCCGAATATCTGTGCATGAGATTTTCGTCAATGAAATTTTAAGATTTTGGTACGAAAGTTAATTGAGTTACTGTCGCGATGGGACCATCTTAGAATTTATGAGAACCACTTATGAATGTTTACAATTATACTCGGCGTTCTCCCTTTTCTTGTCTTTTTTGTCATGAAAATAATTACTAGAGTTCATTATCGGGGGGGAAGACATTGTGATATTGTGTAGACATTGTGTAGATGCATTTCGTTTCATGTTTAAGATCTAAGAATGAAAAATATGACATGCTAACGAGTACAATAAGGCTTGGCAAACATTGTCTGGTATCGTTGTCAGTGATAAGGGACTGGACAGAAATTACAGGGGGTGGAGTTTTTCAAAATGACCCTGAAAGAAAAATAGTGACCTTTCGAAAGCATTTGCACAAAGCGACGTCATCAATTTCCATGTGCAAAAAGTAGCCCTCCCCGTGTCTGTCACATTTCATATCAAAAATGTTTTAATTGAAATATAATTTCTCATTCGATCTTTGAACTGTCGAAGAATAATTTAACCTTCACAAATAGTCCTATTTATGGAGTTATCCCATTATATCATAGTATCTACAATGTACATAGCAAGTTTCGTCAACTTGGTCGTCAATCAAGATGCATATCCCTAATTAGGAAAGTTCATTAAATATGCAAATTAGTGATTAGCTGAAGTAAAAATGCTAAATGACTTCAATAATGTTGTACCGTAGTATCTTCAATCTACATGGCACGTTTTGTCAACTTTGATAGAGCCCATCATCCAGATGTTATATTTTTCTCTAGTTAGGAACGTTCGTTAAATCTGCCAATAGTATTAGTAATAAGATGTTCTAAAAATATATACCATCTTTTGGTAATATTATATCATAGTATCTACAATGTAAATGGCAAGTTTTTATCCCCATTCTTTAATGTACACAACCCGATTTGTTAACTTTGGTCAAGCCAATCCATATATATTTCTCTAATTAGAAAGTTCGTTCAATTATTCGTTATCGTAGTTTCTTCAAGGTACAGTGCAAGTTTGTCGATTTGGATCTAGTCAATCAAAATATTTATCCCTAATTCGGAAAGTTCGTTAATATGCAAATTAGTAATTAGCTGTAGTAAAATGCTCGAGGACTTTCAATAATAGTTTAACTTAGCATCTTTAATTTTCATTGCAAGTTTTGACAATAGTTTTATAAGAGTTGGGATTTGGCCGAGCGGTTTTGACTGTGGCGTCTAAGCTAGGTGACTGGGTGTTGTGAGTCTTCAAGGATGTCTTTCTCCCAGTAAAGCGATCTTTTAATCGCTTTGATAAGTTTGTGTACCATGGGTGAGTGCGATCTGAACTCCACAGTATCTGAGTGCGAGTGCTTCATGAACTCTACAGTATGAAAAGGGGTCGCAGTCAGAAAACAGTTAGAACTTAGCTCGGTTATTGACATTGTGAATTCGCACCCGGTCCCGATCGAAAATTTACTCTATTTGATCATGTCAACCAAGATATATATCCCTAATAAGGAAAATTCGTTAAATATGCAAATTAGTAATAGTTTTATTGGAAAGTGCTAAAACAACTTTTATGATAGTGATATCAGTGTATCTCAAATATATATAGCAAGTTTCGTCAACTTTAATCCTGCAAATCACTAGTAAGAAAAGTTCGTTCAATATGCGCATCAGTTATTAGCTGAAGTAAAAGTGCTAAATGACTTTCAATATTGTTTTCACCTAGTACCATTGATTTACATAGAATGTTTTGCCAACTTTAATCCAGTTAATCCAGGTGTATATTCCTGATTCGGAAAGTTCATTAAATATGCAAGTTGGGAATAGATAGGGACAGACAGACAGACAGACAGACAGACATCACTGCGACATTAGTTCACATGTGTTAACACATGAGCTAAAAATGGTGACCCTCCCCAAAACGCATGCGTGAAATTTCATGACCCTTCAAAAATGCTTGCCCGAAAAATTGCGACCCACCAGCCAAAAACACCTGTCTCCCCTCCCTGTAATTTCTGTCCAGTCCCTAAAGCATTAGGATTTTTCACCCCACGTGTTGATCAAGAGACGCATAATTATCATATTTAAACAGTGCTTTTTGAATGAAAACAAAAACATTTGGCGATGGAGGGAATTTAATGAGGTATTTCCTTGTAGCTTTAAAAAGTGCTGACTTGATATTGCATAATGAGGTTTGGTTTCAAATTATCCTTATCTAGAGATGGAAGATTCCTAGCTGTTGTCAGAAAGCCAAATGAATGATTACAAATTATAAAGCCTTTTCCTTTTTATGGTAATTACTCACTTATTCCGCATAAATAAGACAAGGGTCCATAGACATTCTGATTACTTGCCATGTATTGGTAAATATATTTCGTCTCACCTTCATCACCAAACTATGAAACATGTTAAGTACTTCGAATAGAATGTTTGGTAAATATTGTCCTCTTCGCTATTTGTCTCAAGGTTTCTAAGTAGGTGTAATATTGTGTGATGATTCACAAGAAATACTTCAAGCCTGTAAATTATCTAGGTTTGACCTGGACACTTAAATGAGAAAGTAAGATAATCGTGTACTGGCGTGACAGACATGACGAAAAGAAACCATTTTTTTCGTCAAGTTTTAATTAAGAATTTCTTGACAAGAGCAATCGTCAGTGAGAATAACCTTAAATACGGTTCTGTGCGATTTTGGGGAATCTGGGTCGTCTTTGGTATATTGAAACACCAGACGTTATGATAATGAGCAGTGTAAAAACCCAGGGTGTGCGCTAGCAACCAGTTCCATAATTAAAACATTTGGCAATAGAGCGCAGGAACAAAGAGGCTACTGTCGGGCATGTCAGTAACCTGGTGAAGTGAAACGTTGCTGTTGCCTTTATGAAAAGCAACTGATGTTTGAAGCTTCAAGCTGATTGATCTTTAGCATAATAAATTTCGTGTTGAACATCTGAAGTCAGGCCATTGTGCTTGATAGTACATTAATTTGAAACGTTCATTTCATAGTGTGAAAGAACACTATAACCTTTGACATCAGAGTTTAGCAGCTGAGTTAAGGAGACTGTAGGTGTTTTTCATCAACTGACGCGGATTTAACAAACTATATTTGGAAATACCAGCAAAGTCATTTATTAGATAGCGAGCTGTCAGTAATAGTCCAGGAGTGGCCTAAGGTAACCTGGGACGGTAAATTCCTAGTTGTCAATCACCCAAAATCTTCCAATTTCTCAATTGTTGTAATACTTGAGCCTCCCCTCAGATACTAATGCAATGGAGGGCACGTTATTTGGCCACATTGTCATTGTGCCTGTGCAATTAGTTAATTGTTTTACTCGTAGCCTTAATAAATGCTAGCTTAATGTTGTGGTGTGGTTTAAAATGCCTTTATTTGAATACTTTTTGGATTAGTATGTCCACAAAATTATGCCGAAGTTATATTATTATTTAGTTTCAACAATACGGTCAAAAAGTGTCATCAAATCATATGCTAGGTAGTGATGTTGCGTTACACAATCGCAGAGCACATTCCAAACAGTAACGTAGCGAGAGTCAAGCTGAACTTAGTCAGGTTAGGGTTTCTCCATTTTTCAGTTAGCAGATGTGCCTTGTGTATTTCCCGATGCAGAGATAGGAGATACCATTATAGTACTGTGTTAACGTACACTAAATGAGGCATCAAGCCGCAATCCACTGTGCACTGCTACGAAATTGTGGAAGTCAAGCTACTTTAGCGGAGAAAATTTGATTTCCAGAGAGAAAAGGAAGTTTATGAAAAAAAAAGTCGGCAGGCGAAGGCGAAAAACTAATTTCGATCCTGTAATGGCTCCAACAGACAGGATTGAAAAAGTATCGCCAATATGCTGAAATCAACGCCTGACGTTCGTCACTATAGTACACGGTGCAAATACGCGACGTCTGGTTACGGATTCACGACGACCGCTGTGTGGTATGCACGAGAAAAGTATGAAGTTGAAAAACGTAATGACCACTATACCCACATATCGCCGAGTTGGGAGACGGATTTCCCCCACAAAAAGTCACACTTTATTCAATTAGCCAACCTAGATAGCTTTCAATACATCTCGAATTCATATCTGTTATCTCCTTTGCGTCAAAAACGATAATCTGCACATTTTGGTGGGCTTTCCGACAGGACACGCGCTTTCAACATGAAACTGCCACCTTCTCACAACAGCAGTGAGTGGTAAGCGGGTAGTTTGAAAGTAGCGGCGCTAAGATTAGCTATCTACTGTCAGTCTGCGATCGTTTGAAACATTTAAATTTCGGATGTAACAAGCGCTAGCGCCGCTAAACTAAAATGTATTTGTACGATATTTCGTTTCATCTTCATCACCAAACTATGAAACATGTGACCTACTTCAAGTAGAATGCTTGGTAAATATTGTCCTCTTTACTATTTGTCTCAAGGTTTCTGAGTAGGTGTAATATTGTGTGATGATTCACAAGAAATACTTCAAGCCTGTAAATTATCTAGGTTTGACCTGGACACTTAAATGAGAAAGTAAATAAATCGTGTAGTGGCGTGACAGACATGACGAAAAGAATCCATTTTTTTTCGTCAAGTTTAATTAAGAATTTCTTGACAAGAGCAATCGTCAGTGAGAATAACCTTAAATACGGTTCTGTGCGATTTTGGGGAATCTGGGTCGTCTTTGGTATATTAAAACACCAGACGTTATGATAGTGAGCCTTGTAAAAATCAAGGGTGTGCGCTAGCAACCAGTTCCATAACGAAAACATTTGGCAGTAGAGCGCAGGAACAAAGAGGCTACTGTCGGGCATGCCAGTAACCCGGTGAAGTGAAACATTGCTGTTGCCTTTATGAAAAGCAACTGATGTTTGAAGCTTTGAGCTACTTTACGATGGAGCTACTTTACGATGGAGCCATCTTAGATTTTATGAGAATCATGTGTGAATGATTGCAATTATACTCGGCGCTCTCCCTTTTCCTGTCTATTTTGTCATGAAGAAAATGATTACTAGAGCTCATTATGGGGTAAGACATAGTGACCACGTATTTGTAGATGTTTTTCCTTTCATGTTTAGGATGTAATAATGAAAAATATGACATGCTACCGAGTACAAGGAGGATTGGCAAACATCGTCTTGTATCGTTGTTAGTGATAAGAGACCGGAAAGAAATTACATAAGGGGGGATTTTTCAAAATGACACTTCGCGAAAAATATATGTGTCCCTTCACAAGCGATTGCGCAAAAAATAGTCACCCTTCCTAATTTCCATGCGGAAAAAGTGACCCTCCCCCTGCTTGTCTCATTCCATATCATTAATGTCTTAATTGAAATATAATTTCTCATTTGACAATTGAATCTTCATAAAATACTTTTAACCTTAACAAATAATATAAGGTTATTCACAAAATACCCGGATTTATGTCCTCGTACATCGTATGCTTCGGTATTGTCTCAGACGTGTAGTGTCGAAGACAATACCTCTGCTGCACGATGTAAGAGGACATAAATCCAGGTATTTTGTGAATAACCTTATTATACACCTTTTTAGTCCAATTTCACAATGTAAAAGTCAAAATAAAAGCGTTTTCTGGATAACCGTCGCTCCCTTCATTGAGCGATCGCAAGCAGACTGGGNGGGGGGGGGGGGGCATGGTTCAAAGCATTCAGCACGTCCGCTAAGCGCACAGAACGAAATTTCAGCCCGCGCAGGACAGTACATGTGGTAGAAACTGTAGGTCAGCAGCATAATTTCACTCAAATTCGGAGGTTTTGGATTGACCATTATTAACTTCAAGCAGTGATGAACGTTAGAAGTACATTTTTTGTTAAAAAATTAAAATCATTTCTCATTGTCCCCCGCGTTGACGTAAAGGTATTTTGAGGTCAAAGGTCAAATAGCGTCCAATAACACCTGAAGTTATTGTACTCCGCGTCAAAGTTATTGGATTCAGCGTGCTCTGATATCGAAACTTAGTGTACGACGAAACTCCATAGGTTACAGGTGCTGGTAGTAATCACTTTTATGCAAGGTTTTTGTTCAAGTAATTCAATAAAAAAAGATCACATATCACAGTAAATAATTCTATCAACAACGAACAGCACAATTTGCCATTTAAAATCAAAAGGGATAATAGCTGTAATGTTAACCTTCATTTATAGTTTGGCTTGTAGTTGTACAGAGAGCACTATTGTTGTTTGTCAAGAAACTTTTTACAGCTTAAAGGTCACTATTAACCATCATTGACCTATAAATGCACAGATATAGCAAGGTTTGTGGGGGACTATCACATGTGACAGGTGAATTTAATTTTGGGGGGTAAATTCCAATATCATATTTGTTGTTCACATCTACACTTTGTAACACCCTATCCTGTTAGACAACATTCGCATCGATTGTCAAACACTTATAAAACACAGATTTAGTTAGTTTAGTATTGTAAAACTATTCCTAGTTTCTCATAGACTCCCATGAATAGTGAAATTTGTTATTGTTGAAACTAATCAAATTTCTTGTACACAAATGCACTTTTTACCTCCCTCCTAAGCAAAGTACATTTACACAAATTATCAAACAAATACAAAAGTACAGATATAGCTTGTTTTGTAGAGGAAAATTGTCAATAGTTTGCCCTATAGACTCCTATCTGTTATGATTTGATATTTAAGGCCGAAACGCTATGTTGGCCTGGCCATATCTTGGGCTCTAATTACTACGCAAAAAATGGTGACCCTCCCCATGAGCATGCGTAAAATTTCATGACCGTTCAAGTATGCTTGCCCGAAAAATTGCAACCCTCCCCAAAAAACACCGACCGCTACCTACTCCTGTAATTTCTGTCCAGTCCCTAAAGCATTGGAATTTTTCACCCTACGTGTTGATCAAGAGACGTGGATGTCCTCAATCTACCTCGGGCAGGATATTTATATAGTCACGCCATGTACACTCGACGTTGAAGTTATTCTTCCTGATTTCGAATGGATAAAATCGAGCAAATGAATATTCGCCACCAATTTGAATTATTATCATATTTAAACAGCGCCTTTTGGCAAAAAGAGTGCAGGAACGAAGAATCTACTATCGGGCATGTAATGAGATTTTTCCTTGTAGCTTTAAAAAGTGCTAGCTTGATATCGTATATGGTGTGGTTTCAAATAATCCTTATCTAGGGATGGAAGAACCCTAGCTGTTGTCAGAAAGCCAAATGAATGATTACAAATTATAATGTGTTCTCCTCCTTCTAGTAATGTGACCTACTTCCAATAGAGGCTTGGCACTATTGCCCTTATCACTAATTGTGCCAAGGTCTCTGCGTAGGTGTAACTTGGTGTAATGCTTCACAAGAAATACTTCACGCCTGGCAATTTTCTAGGTTTGACTTTAACGCTCTGTGAATTTCCGAAAAGGGGCATCCGTTTGACAGGACAGCCTTAAATGTGCCCTTCTCAATCTCAGGTTCTCGCATTAGCGAATGTGTCAACAGCCCATTAACAGTTTGTCATTCTTTTGTTTTCCATTGAATATTTCATCAAGAAAATAATATTTACATCAGATAAATCTGATAATTGAGCGGGGCTTTAATTACGGTTCTGTGCAATTTAGGGAATCTGGGTCGTCTTCACTTATTGAATGTGTCAGACGTTATGATAATGAGCAGTGTAAAAAATCGAAGGTGTGCGCTACCGAGGGACCAGTTCCGGAGCAGAAACATATTGCAAACGAGCGCAGGAACAAAGATGCTTCTGCCAGGCATTCCAGTAGCCTGGTGAGGTGAAACGTTATTGTTGCCTTTATGAGGTGCAATGATGTTTGAAATTTTGGCTGACTGATCTGATCGATCTTTGGCATGGTAAATTTCGTTTTGACATCGTAAATTTCGTGTTTTTGTTAGATAGCTGTCAGTAATAGTCAAGGAGTGGCCTACGGTAATCTGGAATGTAAATTCCCAGTTGGTCATCTGCCAAATTCCAACTTCTAAAATGAGTTCCACCTTTCAACGTTGTAATACTTTAGCCTCCCCTCATATAATAATGGAATGTTAAGCCTCCCTCCAGATATTGATTGAATGGTGAACATATTCTTGGCCGACATTGTCATGATGCTGATGTAATTAGTTATTTAGCTTGGAGCTTTAAAAAGTGCTAGCTTAATATTGTGGTGTGGTTTGAAAACTGCGTTTACATTAAT
>LD343849.1:44478-56114 GCA_001465055.1 Ptychodera flava
GTATGTGTTGTAACCGGTTAATGAGATAATCAGGTAGATGAATGTACATGCTATTACAGTAGTCTAGGCGTGATGTTATGAAGGCGTGGATTAATCTTTCAGTAGTTATGCTGTCCAAGACGTTACGGATACGACCTATGCGATTTAAAACAAACGAGGCTGACTTACAAACTTGCATAATTTGATTATGAGCTAAAACAACACTGTCAAAATAAAACCCAAGGTCTCTGACAACGGATGAAGGTGTAATTAGATCTGTTCCGACACGTAGTCCAGGTAGAGGTGTATGAGGTCTGAATTTCGAATGAAAGTGAATCAATTCTGTCTTATTATCATTTAAAACAAGCTTATTAACGGCCATCCATTCACGGATCTCGTCCACACAGGTTTCAATCTGTAATTTTGAATGATCAGCCCGCTTACAGGTTAAATAAACTTGTGTGTCATCAGCATACAGCATGAATCTTATCGAGTGTTTTTCCAGTATGTTCTCAAGGGGGGCACAATAAAGTGTAAATAATAATGGCCCTAAGACATTGCCTTGTGGGACTCCATATAAAAGTTCACGTGGTTCAGAAGCGATATCATTCACCATTACACTCTGAGTCCTTCCTTTTAGGTATGATGCAAACCAATCCAGTGCTTGTCCCTTAATGCCAAAACGAGTCTCTAGCCTTTTTAAAAGAATGTCATGGTCAATGGTATCAAATGCAGCACTCAAATCTAAAAGAACGAGAATCACTTCTGAATGACTATCAATAGAAAGCATGACGTCATTTTGTACTTTTACCAAAGCCGTTTCTGTGCTGTGGAATTTGCGGTAAGCAGATTGAAATTTACAATACAGCTGAGACGATGCTAAATGATGGTGTTATTGATCTACTATGATTTTTTCAATGACTTTGCCAATGAATGGAGTATTTGATACAGGGCGATAGTTTTTCAATTGATCTTGATCCAATCCAAACTTCTTCAACAAAGGTCTAACTATGGCATGTTTAAGACACTGTGGAAAAACATTAGAATTAAACGACTCATTTACTATGTCAGTAATACGTGATGATACCAATGGAAGGCATATTTTCAGCAAGGAAGTCGGGATTGGGTCAAGTTTACAAGATTTGGAATTCATTGATGTGATTAACTTAGAAACATATTGCTCTGAAACACACATGAAATTATCAAGTGGTGGACCACAGTCATTAAACACTTGTACTCCGGTCGTAGAATCCAATCGCTATGCAAACCAGATGTGAACTGAATGCGCTCACATGGTTTACAACAGGTTCATTGCATGGTAGTACGCTTCACAGAACGATCAGATATCTGTCAGATCATTATATGTAGTAGATTTCATCAACTTTAGTACAGTACTTTCGGAGTTAAATCACAAATTAAAAAACTTCATTTAATATGCAAATGAGCCGTTTAATAACTTGACACTGCTCAATGCATCATTTGGCAATTAGATATCTATCAGATCAACAACCGTACCACGTTTCATCAAATTTGATGCTTTAATTTCGGAGTAATATCAATAATGAAAAAGTCCATAAAATATGCAAATGAACCCTTAATTAACTTGATACTGCTTAGTAATTTCACACGGCAACTAGATATTTATCAGATCAATGTCTGTAGCAGGTTTCACTATACTTGATGCCATAATTTCAGAGTAATATCACTAATTACACATTTTATTAAATATGCAAATTAACCCTTAATTAACTTCATACTACTTAATGCTTCACAACAAAGTCAGATACCTGTCAGATCAGTATATGCAGCTGATTTCATCAAATTTGGTGCAGTTATTTCGGAGTTATATGACTAATTACAAACCTTTAGCAAATATGGAAATTAGCTACTTATTAACTTTACACTGCTCAATGCTTCTCAGTACAATTGGATATATATCAGATCAATATTTGTTGCAGGTATCATCAAATTTGGTGTAGGAATTTCAGAGTTATATCACTAATTACAAAAGTTTATTAAATATGCAAATGAGCAGATAATAGACATGAGACTCACAGTATCATCATAATGTCCTGAGATTGTTATCTGTGAAAAGTTTCATGAAATTTTGTGCAGTATTTCTTGATATTTGTCGACACTGCCATTACTGTCTCCATAGGCAACCATTAGGCCTACCTGAAAAAAAAGATATTTCAAAAGTTCATTAATATGCCAAGTCACACTAACCAAAATCTAATCAGTTCTTGCAATTAGCATATGGTACCTGTCTACCAAATCTGACTTTAATCCATTCAGGTGTTTTGGGGTTTTCGTGTAAACAGACAGACAGATAGATAGACAGACAGACACACAAACTAACACATACAGACAAACACACGGACAGACAGACATACATCGCTATGACATTAGCTCGTGTGTGTGATCACGTGAGCTATAATGGTTACCCTCCCCTAAAGGCATGCGTGAAATTTCATAACCCTCGCAAAATGCTTGCCCGAAAAATTGCGACCCGACCCAAAAAACAACGGCCTATCCCAACCCCGCCCTCCCCGCCCTGTAATTTCTGTCCAGTCCCTAAAGCATTGGAATTTTTCACCCCACGCACGTGTTGATCAAGAGACGCGGATGTCCTCTTCCTACCTAGGGCAGGATAGTTATGTAGTCAAGCCATGTACACTCGACGTTGAAAGATATTCTTCCTGATTTCGAATGGATAAAATTTGGCAAATCAATATTCGCCACCATTCTGCATTATTATCATATTTCAATGAAAAAAAGGCAAATAGAGTTCATGAACGAAGATTCTACTATCGGGCATGTAATGACTTTTTTCCTTGTAGCTTTAAAACGTGCTAGCTTTATATTGTAGAGTGTGGTGTGGTTTCAAATTACCCTTATCTAAGGATGGAAGAATACTAGCTGTTGTCAGAAAGCCAAATGAATGATTACAAATTATAATGTCTTCTCCTTCTTCTGGTAATGTGACCTACTACCGATAGAGGGCTTGGTGATATTGCCCTCTTCACTAATTGTGCCGAGGTCTCTGCGTAGGTGTACCATGGTGTGATGCTTCACAGGAAATACTTCAAGCCTGGTAATCTTCTAGGTTTGACTTTAACGCACTGTGAATTTCCGAAAAAGGGCAGTCGTCGGACAGGACAACTTAAATTACGATTCTGTGCAATTTAGGGAATCTTGGTCGTCTTCAGCTATTGAATGTGTCAGACGTTATGATAATGAGCAGTGTAAAAATATCACAGGTGTGCGCTTTGGACAAGTTCCGGAGCAAACACATTTATCAAACGAGGAACAAAGAGGCTTCTGCCGGGCATACCAGTCGCCTGGTGAAGTGAAACATTGTTGTTGCCTTTATGAGGTGCAATGATTGTTTGAAATTTTTGATCTGATCGATCTTTGACATCGTAAATTTCTTTTTGACATCGTAAATTTTGTGTTGAACATCTGAAGTCAGGCCCATTCGCGTTATGGTATAGTAATTGTAAACGTAGGTGTCACAGTGTGAAAGAGCAATAAGCCTTTGATATCATGAATTAAGACTTCAGCAGCTGAGTTAGGGAGACTTTGTGGTGTTTTTCATCAACTGACGCGGATTTTTATTATGGTTGGGCTAAGTGTGTACTTGCCCATACACCTATGTTTGGAAATACCAGCAAAGTTGTTTGTTAGATAGAGAGCTGTCAGTAATATTCAAGGAGTGGCCTACAGTAATCTGGGAATGTAAATTCCCAGTTGGCCATTTCCCAAATTCCAACTTCTATAATGAGTTCCATCTTTCAATGTTGTAATGCTTGAACCTCCCCTCATATACTAATGGAATGTTGAACCTCCCCTCAGATACTAATTGAATGGTGAACAAATTCTTGGCCGACATTGTCATCATGTCATCATCCTGATGTAATTAGTTATTTCACTTGTAGCTTTAAAATTGCTAGCTTAATATTGTGGTGTGGTTTGAAAACTGCTTTACATTAATACTTTTTTGATGGGTTTGCCCACATAATTAGGCCGAAGTTGAATTATAAATAATTTTCAACAATACGGTAATACATCAAAAAGTGTCATCAAATCATATTTTGATAGAGTTTTCAAAAGTATTTTTTCCAGGCCGTGTCTAGATTTGCTTGTACCATAGAGTAGAAATACGGCACGCCTTTTCATGTCATGGTTCGACGTCTCAATAAACTATGGCCTCTCCGTATTAGAATGAGCTTCACAGGTGTCAGACTTCTCGTAAACTTCGTGCGTACATGATAATTACACGAGATTATGCGAAAAGTAGGCCGAGATTTCCCAGAGTCCGGTGCATTGCGCCACATTTTGACACAAATACAAACATACATAGTCGAGCGCGTCAGTAAGCACACAGGTTACTGCATTATTCGTGCATTATACTGCATTATTCGTCTAGAAGTTATAAATTTACCTGTGTCGCGTGTGTACCCATAGGGGGTCGTACAAATGTCCGTCGCCAGGGGTAGGGGCGGGGTAGGAGTGCCTTGGTCTCAGCCTAGGTTTCTTCTTGCTATGGTTTATTTTATTTAAATACGTTTGACAATGATATGATTTGCCAATAAAGATTTTTACTGCCAACATTTGTTGTCTTTGTCTTATGTTAGCACTGGTTTTGTAACGATTTCTTTTCCTCCGTCCGCATCGCTGTGTCACGTATTTGTCCTTTCACAATCTTATGCGGACTTTTATCTCTGTGCTGCGTCTATTATCTGATGCGTTTGATTGGTTAAGCGCCAAAGCAAGCACGGGTAAATTACTAATCTGTGGACGCTGTCACCAGATTATCACAGGATTAACTTTGACAAAGTCAACAACGAACGCACCGGCAAGGTATAATATAACAGTTATACCTTGCTGGCGTGTTCGTCATTGACTTTGTCAGTGCTACATAAGATCATAGACCCTGGATCGAGACCAAGACACCAAGGGTTGGCAGTATAAAGCTTTATTAGCAATACGTATCATAGTCAAACATATTAAAATAAAATAACCCATAGCAAGAAGAAGTCTGTCCTGATACCAAGACACCCCTACCCCTACCCCTGGGGACGGATATTTGTACAACCCCTATGGTGTACCTATTACTTTACCCTAGCTACCTCATTAATATCTTAATTACCCTCTCTAATTCCCTTCATTAATTTCTCCTCCCGATCACCAACAAGGGGGCTTATCGCCCTAATCAAATAACTCGTTTGCAGCTCATAAGGTAAAGTTTTGTCTTTTACCTTATAAGTTTCTTATTAGTTATTTGGTCAGGGCGATAAGCCCCCCCCCACCCCTTCCCTCAATCATCATCAGAATTTTTGGCGGGCCTTGCACAAAATACATTCTTTACATTTAGGGACTAGTGAGTTTCTTCGGCCTGGGGAGCCAGTTGATTCATTGGTGAGGATCACCCTGTTTATGACTTTCGTGATGGAGGTCACTGTGTTTTTTAAATGCCTAATGTGGGGGGCGGGGTCTGTGTTTTGGAATTTCGACACGGGCTCATACTTGCCTAAAATGCATCGTGCAAGCTACGAATTTCATCATTCAGATGCGTTTTTCGGCGCACTCTTCGGGTGCGTAACTTTAATAATCAATCACACATTTTTCAGCGCGACCTTCGGGCGCGTGACTTTCAAATATTATATCACACACACACACACACACACACACACATATATATATATATATATATATATATATCTGTGTTTAATATTTTTCGGCGCTCTTTGGGTGCGTTACTTAAAAATATCAGACATTTTTCAGCATGCCCTTCGACTGCTTGACTTTTATGGGGGCCCGTTCTTGTCAAAATTATGTTTTATTAATTTTAGTATGTTAGAATTAATTTTATGTAGACAGGAATTAATTTACTAGCATCTCGAATTAATTGTGTGTTTCTTTTAATTAATTTTTATATGCTTTAATTAATTTGTGTAGTCATGCCGAATTAATTTTATGTGTTCCAATTAATTATTTCTGCTTATCTTTGCTGTAATTAATTTTATGTAATCTAGAATTAATTTTGCTAACATTTCAAATTATTTGTATGTTTTTTATGTGCGGAATTAATTTTATATAGTCTAGATTTAATCTATTAATTCCTTCAATTGATTTTGGGTTCTAAATGTTTTCACGTGCTGCAATTAATTTAATGTGTGCTAGAATTAATTTCTACTAGTGTCTTGAATTAATTTTGTGTTCGGTCAAAGTAATTACGTGTGTTCGGTCGAATTAATTATGTTTTTGAGCGAATTAAATATATGTGTTTGCTCGAATTAATTATATGTGTTTGCTCGAATTAATTTTATGTGTTTGGTCGAATTATTTTCGGCCGATCCCACAGCCCTTTGCGCACGCTTTCTTAAATCAATATGGCGACTCCCGACCGGAGTGAGGAATGGAAGCTTACAAAAAAAATACAAAAAGCACGATTAGAAGCAGCAAAGTGTGCGCATGCGTGCATCCTCGTACGCGGATGTCATTTGAAAGATCAAAGCAACGTGCTTCTTGAGATACTTGTTTTGTACCTCTAGAACCACAATCGTAGTGAAATCCACATGTGATCGTATCGTCCGTGCTCTCTGTTTCCAAGTGCGACTGGTGCTTCTTGCGAGACATATTTCGTATCCTTAGAAGCACACTGTAAAAAGACACGAAAATAAAGAAATCGCACCATTTTAACCACTTTACTCAAAACCCCTTTTTTCCCCATTAAATTATGACTGGTGCTTCTTGCGAGACATATTTTGTGCCTTAGAAGCACACGATTAAAAACATGAAAATATAAAGAAATTGCTCTATTTTAACTTAACTTACTGATGAATTTATTTCACGTTTTATGAAACAATTGTGACTTATCTTCTACTGACCATCTGTAATAGAAAAAACACACTTTTTCCTTATATCTTCCTATTTGTGCTTCTTGCGAGACATATTTTGTATCCTTAGAAGCACATTGTTAAGAAAACTTGAAAATATAAAGAAATTGCACCATTTTACCGTAACTTATTGATGAAATTATTTCACGTTTTATGAAGCAATTGTGACTTATCTTCTACGAAGACCACTTTCAATTGAATAAAAAATAATTCCTTTGATGTTATGGGTGGTGCTTCTTGCAAGACATGTTTTGTTTCCTCAGAAGCACACTATTAAAAACATGAAAATATAAAGAATTTGCACCATTTTTACCGTAACTTATTGATCAAATTATTTCATGTTTTATGAAGCAATTGTGACTTATCTTCCAAAGAACAATTTTAATGATTCAAATAAAAAAACACACTTTCCTATTGAATTATGACTTGTGCTTCTTGCGAGACATATTTTGTATCCTTAGAAGCACATTGTTAAAAAACATGAAAATATAAAGATATTGCACCGTTTTAACGTAACTCATTGATTAAATTCTTTCACAGTTTATTAAGCAATTGTGACTTACCTTCTACCGACCACTTTCAATTGAAAAAAAAACTTGTTCCTTTGATATTATAACTGGTGCTTCTTGCAAGACATATTTTGTGTCCTTAGAAGCACACTATTAAAAACATGAAAATATAAATAAATTACACCATTTTAACTTAAGTTACTGATGAATTTCTTTCATATTTTATTAAGCGATTGTGACTTATCTTCTACTGACCATCTTTTATTAAAAAAAACTTTTTCTTTTTATATTCCAATTTGTGCTTCTTGCAAAAACATATTTTGTGTCCTTAGAAGCACACTATTAAAAACATGAAAATATTAAGAAATTGAACCATTTTACCATAACTTAGTGAAGAAATTATTTCATGTTTTATGAAACAATTGTGACTTATCTTCTACCGACCACTTTCAATTGAAAAAAAAACCCTATTCCTTTGATATTATGACTGGTGCTTTTTGCGAGACATATTTTGTATCCTAAGAAGCACACTATGAAAAACATGAAAATATAAATAAATTACACCATTTTAACTTAACTTACAGATGAATTTCTTTCATATTTTATTAAGCGATTGTGACTTATCTTCTACTGACCATCTTTTATTTTAAAAAAAAACCACATTGTCCTTTTATCTTCCAATTTGTGCTTCTTGCAAAAACATATTTTGTATCCTTAGAAGCACACTATTAAAAACATGAAAATATTAAGAAATTGAACCATTTTACCATAACTTATTGATGAAATTATTTCATGTTTTATGAAGGAATTGTGACTTATCTTCTACCGACCACTTTCAATTGAAAAAAAAAAAATTTCTTTGATATTATGACTGGTGCTTCTTGCGAGACATATTTTGTATCCTTAGAAGCACACTGTTAAAAAACATGAAAATATAAAGAAATTGCATCATTTTACCGTAACTTATTGATGAAATTTTTTCATGTTTTATGAAGATATTGTGACTTATCTTCCACAGACCAGTTTTAATAATTCAAATAAAAAACCACACTTTCCTATTGAATTATGACTGGTGCTTCTTGCAAGACATATTTTGTGTCCTTAGAAGCACACTATTAAAAACAGGAAAATATAAAGAAATTACACCATTTTAACATAACTAAGTGATGAAATTATTTCACGTTATATGAAGCAATTCGACTTATCTTCTACAAACCAATTTTAATCATTTAAAAAAAAACACTTTTTCCTATTGAATTATGACTGGTGCTTCATGCAAGACATATTTTGTGTCCTTAGAAGCACACTATTAAAAACAGGAAAATACAAAGAAATTACACCATTCTACCATAACTTAGTGATGAAATTATTTGATGTTATATGAAGCAATTTCACTTATCTTCTACACACCGATTTTAATCATTCAAAAAAAACCCCCACTTTTTCCTATTGAATTATGACTGGTGCTTCTTGCAAGATATTTTTTGTGTCCTTAGAAACACACTATTAATAACAGGAAAATATAAAGAAATTACTCCATTTTAACTTACCTTACTGATGAATATCTTTCATATTTTATCAAACAAATGTGTCTTATCTTCTACACACCAATTTTAATTCAAAAAAACAGTTTTTCCTCTTATCTTCCGATTTGTGCTTCTTGCAAGACATATTTTGTGTCCTTAGAAGCACACTATTACAAACAGGAAAATACAAAGAAATTACACCATTCTACCATAACTTAGTGATGAAATTATTTCATGCTTTATGAAGCAATTGTGATTTATCTTCAAATGTCCATCTTTAATTTTAAAAAAAACAGTTTTTCCTCTTATCTTCCGACTTGTGCTTCTTGCAAGATATATTTTGTGTCCTTAGAAGCACACTATTACAAACAGGAAAATACAAAGAAATTACACCATTCTACCATAACTTAGTGATGAAATTATTTCATGCTTTATGAAGCAATTGTGATTTATCTTCAAATGTCCATCTTAAATTTAAAAAAAAAACACTTTTTTCTTTTACCTTCCAATTTGTGCTTCTTGCGAGACATATTTTGTGTCCTTAGAAGCACACTATTGAAATCATGAAAATATAAAGAAATTGCACCATTTTACCGTAACTTATTGATGAAATTATTTCATGTTTTATGAAGCAATTGTGACTTATCTTCCACAGAACAATTTTAATAATTCAAATAAAAAAACACACTTTCCTATTGAATTATGACTTGTGCTTCTTGCGAGACATATTTTGTATCCTTAGAAGCACATTGTTAAAAAAACGTGAAAATATAAAGAAATTGCACCGTTTTAACGTAACTCATTGATTAAATTCTTTCACAGTTTATTAAGCCATTGTGACCTACCTTCTACCGACCACTTTCAATTGAAAAAAAAACACTTTTTCCTTTGATATATGACTGGTGCTTCTTGCGAGACATATTTTGTGTCCTCAGAAGCACACTATGAAAAACATGAAAATGTAAAGAAATTACACCATTTTAACTTAACTAACTGATGAATTTCTTTCATATTTTATTAAGCAATTGTGACTTATCTTCTACTGTCTATCTTTAATTTTAAAAAAAAACTTTTTCCTTTTATCTTCAAATTTGTGCTTCTTGCGAGACATATTTTGTGTCCTTAGAAGCACACTATTAAAAACATGAAAATATAAAGAAATTGCACCATTTTACCGTAACTTATTGATGAAATTATTTCACGTTTTTTGAAGCAATTGTGACTTATCGACGAAATTCTTTCATGATTTATGAAGTCATTAATATTGTGACTAATCTTCTACAGACCATTTTAATTTTCAAAAGCTAAAGATACAATCTAGGTAGACATCCTGAAACATACTGAAAACTGACTATAAAAAGTTGAGAGGTGTAACAGCGAACAAAAATGAAGGATTATCCAGACCTAAATACATATTTTTTTGAAGATATTTTCACCTAAAAGCTTTCAAACGTGAAAAGATATCCATAAGCTTTTGCCCTCCTAACTTCAATGGAGCAAAAACTGATTGAATTGATACCCAAAGTTTTCCTTGCCAGAGGAAATCAAGAAAATTATGTTGAATTTCATCGATGATAAAAGCAGGAGGACAGAGGCAAATCAAAAGATGGAAGAGTTTGGTTACAGCAAGGGGATTATTACATGACGCGGCCTTGGAATGGCATAGCTGGAGCATATCTATCCCGCCATTATTAACACAGTCAATCCAGTTTTTTTAAATACTCACTACTGTTACCCAAATAAGTACCAAGGACCGTGAGACCAATACTATTCCAAAAAAAATTCAAGCAGGTGATCAGTACGCCCACGCCAAGGGCCAACCAAAAGACCCGAGAGACTTACGATAGATAATTTTTGCTGGCAAGCTTGTAAACAGAAAACCAATATTTTAACCCTAAATTCGGTTTTACGAGTAACAAGAGTATTTATATCATGAGCATTAGTTGAAAGTATACGTTTATGTGCCGTGGGCTAGAGGGGCTACATGCACCCCCCCCCCCGGATAACAAACCTGTATTTTTCAGAAGCCTTGTTAAAACCGATAACTTTGTTACTAACCAATAACGTATCAAACCCGATAACGTAGTAATTTTTCCTAACCGATAACGTATCAACAAATTTACCGATAACGTATCAATGAACCAACCACGGATTAAATCAACTGATAACGTAGAAAAGTCAACCAATACTGCATCAAAACAACCAATACTGTATCAATTAACTGATAACATCTGATTCAGTGATTCATTGGAGCGATAGATCGATCGATTTATAGATAGATAGATATTAGATAGATAGATAGATGGATAGATAGATAGATAGGTCGATCAATGTATCGCTAGATAAATCGATCACTCAATCGATAGATCGATCGATATATTGATGTTTGATAGATGGTCGGTCGATCGATCAATTGATCGATAGATAAATTGATGGGCAGATCGATCGATAGAACGAAGGATCTATCAATTCGATAGAAAAATATATCAATTAATCGATAGATCGATTTATCGATCGATAAATTCGTCATCAGATAGATGGATAGATATATCTATACATCGATTTGTAATCACATTGTCTCGTACTCAATTTTCTTTTCTTCGATTTATTTTTTCCGTTTAGCGTAATTTATTTTTTCCGTTTCCCAAACTAGACATATTGCGAAAATGATGCGGTGACGCGGTTTTTTAAATTTCTCCTCACTTTTTTACTCTTTAACC
>LD343853.1:17253-27529 GCA_001465055.1 Ptychodera flava
ACAATAAACTTCCAAGGCCGTACTTCGTTTCTTTGAAACACGACTGTAGAGAGAGGGGGCCGCATGCACAATGCTTACAACATTCCAGCCCTTCAGCAAGAATATCCAGTTCAACAATACGGCGACCCTCCCTCCAACTTTGGAGACTCTGACGATGTTGTTTGACGTCTTCAGTCAAACAACTGACTTTTGAGGACGTAGCGGTGGACGATTTTCTATCAGTACTATTCACCGCATTTTCACTGCTGGATTCGCTACTGTCTTCACTAGAAAATGGAATTTCAGTAAATGCTCTACAGTTAGACTGTCGACGACGACTTGTTTTGTACGATACAAACTTTCCTTTGCGATCTCGACGTGGACTTTCCTCAAGAGCCGCCATGATGTAACTGTTCACGCTCGCGTGCTTGGGTGGTCTGATTTGAACATCTACATGTCCAAACGAAAGAGGGCGCTGTTTCAACCTCGAATGGTAGCGTACCTCCTTAAGGTGTGGAAGCAGTTTTTGGATCTTTATAATGGGAAGACTTTTTTCATGGATGACATGTGGCATTCGTCTGACTCCCTCTGTTTATTCACGGATGCAGCCCGTTCACTAGGTTATGGTGGCATTTTTGGTTCTCATTGGTTTTTTGGGGAGTGGCCAACTAGCTGGGAAAGTTTGAACATTGCAGTCCTGAAGTTATTCCCAATAATGCTTGCCCTGGAAATTTGGGGGCACAATCTCAGTAACAAGCGGGTATTGTTCTACACTGATAATGAGGCCCTTGTGTCAGTCCTGAAAAAGCAAACTGCGAAGGACAAGGACCTAATGATCTTGCTTTGTCGGATTGTGCTCATAAGCCTCCGGTGCAACATTCTTTTTAGAGCAAAACATATCCCTGGAAGGTATAACACCTTGGCCGACTTTCTTTCTCGTCTGCAGGTGGGCCAGTTCAGATCTGTGGCTCAGGGCATGGATACCAACCCAACTCCAATCCCCTCACAGTTTCTACCAATCAATTGGAGGCGGAAGTGAGTAGGCTTCTGCTGCAAGCCCTTAACAGTTCATCGAGGAAAACATCCCAACGTGCATGGAGGGTTTTTATACAGTTCACGCGCAGCCAATTTGGGGTGCATTGTCCATCGCTACCACTATCAGACACAGCTATTGCATTGTTTATTGGTTACCTTTCCAGACAGCACCATCCACTGTGTCAACTTACTTGTCAGCCATAAGCTATGTTCATAAACTTGCAGGTTTTTCAGACCCAACCAATTCTTATTTGGTACACAAACTGGTTCATTCATATCGCAAGTCAGAGCATAAACTGGATACTCGTCTCCCTATCACACGGGATATTTTGTATTGTCTAGTTAAGGCCATCCCAGTTGTTATTACATCAGCTTATCAGTGTTGTTTATTCAGAACAATGTTTCTAACAGCCTTCTATGGATTCCTCAGCATTGGGGAAATCACAACTAAGAGTAAACATGACGTGGGTGGTGTCATTCTGTTCAATCAGTTGCAGTTTAAGGGAACCTCAGATCGACCTCAGTCAATGACATTAACTCTTTCCAATTTTAAGCATAGCAAACCGGGCACAGCATTTGTTATTTCATTTCAAAAGATTGATGTGGCCGACCTTTGCCCTGTACAGGCTATGTGGGATTTTTTGCCGTTTGAGGGGAGTGGAGCCCGGCCCACTTTTCTGCTTGCCAGGGGCGTTAGGCATTTGACGATGTGATTTCACAGAACAGCTTAGGTGTACAGTTTTTTGCGGTTTTATGTAAGTAGGTTCAAGGGATACAGTTTTCGAATAGGGGCAGCCAAGCAAGCTGCCGCAGTTGGTCTGACGCACAGATGCGTGTGTTAGGCAGGTGGAACTCTGATGCATTTAAGAGGTATATCAGGCAACCAGCAGCTTGGTAGCTTTTTGAACAAAAAAATAAAAAATGGTGCTCTGCACTCATATATAGGCCAGGCAGGGGCCGCTATATATGGGTGCCCTTCCTGGTTTGATCATTTCCTCATTTCTACATAAACCAGGTGAGAGCCGCCATACTTAGATTTTTAGCATTGTTGTTAATTAAAATAGTTAATTTTCTTGAATTGCGTTAACTTGTTTTGTAATTTCACCAGGTTTTACCTTCGCTTCTGGTCATTTCGGGTGGGGCGGCCACACATGTGGCTTGTGGAGTTTTTGGGGCCCCCACCTTTGTGGTAGATTATTATGTGCCTTTTCTCCAGTGTTTTACTGTTGTGTAAATTTTTTCCTCGCCAGTTGACCTTTGACCTTTGCCCTCCTTTTTTGGGCTGTTCTGTAGTTTTCTCTCAATTCCAGGAAACTGGCGAGGAATTTTTCACGCTTTCCCCTTTTTTCACATTTCATTAAAACGTCAAGGATACTTGGCCTTTCACTCCAGCTCTTCATTGTCTTGGTGATTGTTTATCTCCCACAAACAGAGCAAAATGACCAGAAGTGGTTTAGTTAAAATGCAGGGATATAAAACAACGATTATAGACAGATAATCGGATTTATATACATGCAGTTGTAGATTTCATAATTTCAGGATCGCCCTCTACGGCGAATAGAGCTCCTTTCATTAGTGCCTTAGAGGGGTTTCACAACATTGCTCTGCCTCTTTTGGATCACGCTGCCAAACAAGCAGCTGGCAGTTTGGTTTTTCCAACAATTTTATCCTCCGGCCTCCACCCCACCTACCTCCATTGCTAGTCATAGGTTGGTGTTGGCGTTTTTGAGGCCCACACCTTTGTGGTAGATTAATATGTGCCTTTTCTCCAGTGTTTTACTGTTGTGTAAATTTTTTCCTTACCAGTTGACCTTTGACCTCTTTTGTTTGGGGCTGTTCTGTAGTTTTCTCTCAATTCCAGGAAACTGGCGAGGAATTTTTCACGCTATCCCCTTTTTTCACATGCCAATTCCATGCTTTTTTACGTTCTACGAACCACCACACCAAGCAAGCTCCTATTGAAGACTCTGGTTCGGGTATACACCTGGTCGACTTTTTGGATTGTTTACAAGGCAAGAATGCGTCCCATACTTTACACAAGAATTTCACTCTTTAGCATAAGAAAAGCTGTGAATGCTGATTACCATCAAAGAAGTCTTGACTTTACCATATGGCACAAACTAAAATCTCTAAACATATGTAAATCACACTCAACAAGACGTGGTACAACTGCTGGTACAAATCGTTACCTTCCTGTTCATTTGACATCAAGATCATCTATCAGTTGATATCCGCAGAGAACTGTATGCTATCAGAACTTAATTAACGTTCAGTTGTGCAACAAATTTCCTTTTATAAAGCCACAAGAACGTTAACATTACAGCCCGCTTATTAAATCATTGTTCCATCAACAAGAAAATACCGTCAAGGACACTATGTGCTCACATTCGGTTTGAATTGGTCCATTCGAGAAATATTTAAACCAGGAAAAACAAGAATGACAAAAGCAAATGAGGTCCGCAACTGAGGTACTTGAGGTCATCTTTAGGAACATGCATATCAACTTCTATAGCAATGGGAGAAGCAGATCCTAAATACATAAGCAAATGTCTACAACAAAAAACAGAGAAGGCTTGATAAAAAGAAAAGGTGGGAGTGGGCAAAAAATGCACAAGGGATCTGGTAAAAAAGTAATGCTACATCATCAATCTTCTAGACCCTACCCCCTCCTGAATATCAAATGTTGCACCCCTTGGTATTACATAAGACCAAATGACAGGAAGTACATTTACAACCTTGGAGATTTTTTAATTAATGCCATGAGTGTTATCATTCTAATATAAACAACACTTAAGGTAGTTACAGATAGTGAAATGCCTTCCACTGTAGGTGGTGATTACAACATCTGGAATTATCCTGGATCCAAATTTCTCATCAGTTGTTGTATACCTTGCGTAGAAAAGTTGCAAAAATTGGTCCAAAATGAAAAAAATCACCTCAGCTTTGTTTTCTGGATCAAATTTTCCTACAAATTGATACCAAATATGACAAAATTATGTTCACAGCCTTCAAAATTGTCTCACAACATATCCTGGGTTGGTGTAGGTCATTTAAGGTCACAAACTGAGAAAATTACCTAAAATATACGAATTATTGGGTTTCCCAACACTTTGAGCAGAAAATTTATCTAATAACATCTTTCGGGACTTTATACCAAATTACAAAGCTATCAAACAAGGGACTTTATACCAAATTACAAAGCTATCAAACAAGTAATTTTGAGAACAAGTTTTCTTGACCAAAAATGACAATATTGTCTTAAAAATACAAATTTTTATATTTCAGGACAATTTCCACACATCTACCTATTGTCATCTCTGTACGTCTGTGTACCAATTATGAAAGCTGTCTGTCCAAGGGTTTCAAAAAGGAAATACTGTTTACGATTTTTTGACCAAAAATGACAAAATTGCTCAAAAATAGTAATTTTCCCAATTTTGTCATAATTTCAACAAATTAGAAGAGTAACACCCTTGCAAAGAGACAACCCAAATTTGAAAGCGATTGGGTTGGCGGTAACAGAGAAGAATTTTTACTGATAATGAGAAAAATCACAATAAAATTCAGCAAAAATACAAAATTAAAGATATCTTCACAATATTCATAAAACTGTATAAGGTACAGCTAAGGTACTTGCACACAAATTTTCAAAGTAATCAAAAAAGCGGTTCTTGAGTTATTTATTCTTAACCATATTCACATTTTGTAAGCTCATTTGCATAATTTTGGCAATGCAGACTTCATTTGATAAAATCCCATCTATAGCCCAGGATGCATCCACACACCAAATATCAAGCTGAAATGTGCAGCGGTTTGTGTGTTTTTGATGTTGACGGACATACTGTACGTACATACATACGGTACATACATACATATATACATACACACATACATACATACATACATACATACATACATACACACATATATACAGACGCCATCGACTTCAGCCTATACGATAAACTCACATTGGTATAACCAAATGTGAGCTAAAAACTACCCCAATTCATGATTTTATTACCTCTCACAATCTTGATATTTTGATGCTAACTGAGACCTGGCTAAGTGGTGATTGTCGTGGTGCTCCGGTCATAGCCGAGATCTTACCTCCTTATAAAATACAGGAGAAGTCGAGGCAAGGTCGTGGTGGAGGCACAGCCATTATCTACAAGGATAGTATTGGTGCTTCAAGGAGAAATCAAACAGCTACACTTGCTAATCCTTTGAAGCTTTGTCTTTTGAGTTACGTATTATATCGGATTGTGTTATGGTGCATACAATCTATTGTCCACCTCCATCCAAAAAGAATGGTTGCTCTCTTGCGATGTTTGTGGAGGCATTTGAATCCTTCCTTAATGAAATCCAGTTCAACCGATTCATTCTATGCAGTGATTTGAATATTCACCTGGATGACCCATCGTCCTCAGAGGGTAAGCGTTTTCTGGATCTACTTAATTCATTCAACCTCGTCCAGCTGGTTAATGGTGCAACACATCGCAAAGGCCATACACTTGACGTGATCATAGCTTGCTCTATCGATGTTGACCTGTTGGCAAATGTACTACCAATACACATGTGTTTTCCCGATCACTATCCAGTATTTTTTGTCATCAATTTATCAAGACCAACCAGAGTAAGTGGCAAAGAAATATCGTATCATCAGATTCGGAAAATAAAACTTGATAACCTGTCAGCCAACATCGATCAATTTGTCTCGGACACAGCATCCATTGATGACCTTAATCACCTTGTGTCTGAATACACAACGCCCATGAAGTGCATTGTTGACAAACATGCCCCAGTGAGGCGCCATGGTATAATGATGACATCAGGGCTGCGAAGCAAGTACGGAGACGATATGAAAATTGTGGAGAGATTCTGGACTTATGGTACAGATGTTTGTGAATCAGCCTGATAATGTGAATTCTATGATTGATGATGCAAAAACGAACTTCTACACGGGCATGATTGAGGACAGCACCTCTGATTCGAGACGTCTTTTTCGCGCCGTTTCGAATTTATGAGGGTCGGACACTCGTGTTGATCCCTTATCATATACAACCCCGTCTGAGAATGTTGAGGCCTTTGCCAAATTTGTCTCGGATAAAATCAAGAAAATTCAGCTTTGATTCCCGGCCATTGACACTGACGTTATCACTGCCTCTGAGAGCTATGGCTTTGATCTGGACATTAAATGGGGCGACTTTGAACCTGCTACAGATGATGAGGTGCGTTGCATTGTGATGAACTGCCCAAACAAGGTCGAGTTTTAATTGATCCATTGCCAACTAAATTGGTCAAAGCCTGTATTTCTTCACTGCTCCCTGTTTTTCTCAAAATTATCAATCTTTCGTTGTCGACAGGGACATTTCCTGAACTACTGAAACTGGCAATGGTCACTCTAATTCTGAAGAAAGCATCATTGGATCATGATGTTTTAAACAATTATTGACCAGTGTCAAATTTATCATTTATATCAAAGATTATAGAGAAAGTCGTAGCGGCCCGATTACCGAGCCATCTTATTGTCAATAATTTACAAGTACCTCGTCAATCTGCGCACAGAAAATACCATAGTACTAAGACCGCTCTACTCCGCTTACATAATGATATCGCACGTGCTATTGGTCAAATGAAAGTTGTTTTGCTTGTCATGCTTGATTTATTGGCAGCCTTCGAAACTGTTAGTCATGATCTTTTGTTACATAAACTTCGCTCAATTGGCATTCCTGGAAATGTGCTATCATGGTTTTCTTCCTATCTCTCGAACCGTGATCAATGTGAAATTCACAATGGTGCTGTGTCCGCCACCAAAAAATTGGATTGTGGGGTCCCCCAGGGAAGTGTACTCGGTCCCATTTTATTTACATTATACAAATCATCATTAGCTGAATTGCTCACTGATCGCGGTGTCTCACATCAATTGTATGCGGATGATACGGGGATTTACATCTCGTTTGAGGTTGATGACTCTGCACCCGCCATTGCTCAGATTTCTGATTGTATCAGGGGTGTGCAGTTTTGGATGTTGAGTCACCGTTTAAAGATGAATGATGGTAAGACAGAGGTCATCTGCTTTGGAACGAGGCATTCCCTCTCCCGTCTTGGGCCTGTGGATGTTGCAATAGGCGGCTCCCACGTGAATTCGGCACCAGTTGTCAATAATCTTGGCGTTCTTCTCGATAGCCAATTGACGATGGAGCGGCATGTGACATTCACATGCAGGAGTGCATACTTCCATTTACGGAATATAACTCGCATCTGTAAATTTCTCCCAAGTTTGTCACTTGAAAGGCTCATTCATGCTTTCATTTTTTCTAAGTTAGACTATTGCAATGTATTGTTTCTTGGGCTTCCTTGATGTTTACTACGGAAACTACAGCTAGTTCAAATTAGCGCGGCTCGCCTATTGTCGCAAGTATGATCACATATCTCCTGTTTTCAGATCACTTCATTTGTTCCAAATCGAGCGTAGAATTCAAATCAAAGTCTTATTAGTGGTTATTTAGGTACTTCATGGTCTTGCACCTATCTATATTATTGACCTCTTAACAGCCAGGAGTAATACGCGCCATCTACCTTCTTCAGATTCGGGCTTGCTTATAGTTCTGTTTATGGGGTCTTCATTCATATACACGTCGCTCCGCGTTTATGGAACGATTTACCGGCTGATATTAGAATGTGCAATACCATCGATTGTTTTAAGAAACATCTACAAACGCATCTTTTCCGCAAAGCTTTTAATTAGTTGTCTCTTTAAGATTTTAAACATTTTCCTGTGCCTGTTTTTTAGTGTCAAAGTTTTTTTTTTTACATTTGTGAACCGTTTAGAGCATTTGATTGATTTACGGTATAGAAAAATAAAGATTATCATTATTATTATGTATACAGATGTCCTCGTGGGAAATTACAGTGCTCAATGCTAAAGCAGAGCGTTATAAATAAACAGATTACTTCAAGTACAAAGTAATGAAATCTATTACTTAACTTTCATGCATCTTGCAATCCTCTATCTGAAGATTGCAAGTAATAAGTAATAGATTTCATTACTTTGTACTAGAAGTAATCCGTTTTTATATATATATATATATATATATATATATATATATATATATATATATATATATATATATATATATATTATATGATGCCTGTATGAGTACAATGTAGTGTATGCGATGCCTGTATGAGTAGAAATACATGAGTCAAAAGCTACAAAGCAATACTGTTATTTGAGGACCCACCGCACACCCCAGTTCCCCGGAAGCCAGTGTTGGATAATTATGTAAAAACTGGTTAATAATAAGTATGAATATATGCGGCAACTATCCCTCCCATTATTATGTAATCAAACAAGGCAAAAGTAAAGGTCCTTTGATTCTCTATAAATTAGAGAATCCAGCAGTATCCTGAAATACGACAAGTTTTCAATCGGGTTTGAACCCACATCATACTGCATCAGTCAGACAGTGGATTACACATGAGAATCCAGCAGTATCTTGAATTATACATATAATGGATTACAGGTGAATCTGGCAGAAACCTGCAACGGATTAAACAATGGATTCTTAAAAATGTTCTGTATCCAACAGAATCCATTGCTTGATTGCCAGTGGATTCAGGTATATGTATATTGTAGTACGTATTCTGGTGGATTATTGAAGTATCCAGAACAATATACCAGGTAAAGAAGAATCATTTGGATTCTTCACTTTTGGCACAGTGCTAAGGGTCCAAGTCATAACTTCGATGCAAACATGCTTCCAAGATTTTGGTTTAAATACGGATAGTTTTTCAATCGGATTTGAACCCACAACATACGGCATCAGTTGCCTAAGCTGAGAGGCCACAGACAGTACTACTCGGCTAAATCTCCACTCCCAAAAAAGAGTGGTTCAATAGCCGGCTAAGTTGTTACATTTTTCTGACTGAGACCACTCAACACGTTGTAGAGTTCATGAAGCACTCACGCACGCATGCTCACTATCATACATCGCACATACACACTTTATCGAAGCGAAGAAACGAATTTCATCGCTTTAACTGGGCGAACGATAACCTCGGGGACAATTCTGTCCACCAGCAGTGTTACCAACCCAGGGTAGAAAATACAGAAAGTTTTCAATCGGATTCGAACCCACAACATACGGCATCAATCGCCTAGCTGAGAGGCCACAGACAGAACCACTCGGCTAAATCTCCACTCCCAAAAAAGAGTGGTTCAATAGCCGGATAAGTTGTTACATTTTTCTGACAGAGACCACTCAACACGTTGTAGAGTTCATGAAGCACTCACGCACGCATGCTCACTATCATACATCGCACATACAAACTTTATCGAAGCGAAGAAACGAATTTAATCGCTTTAACTGGGCGAACGATAACCTCGGGGACAATTCTGTCCACCAGCAGTGTTACCAACCCAGGGTAGAAAATACGGATAGTTTTCAATCGGATTCGAACCCACAACATACCGCATCAGTCACCTAGCTGAGAGGCCACAGACAGAACCACTCGGCTAAATCTCCACTCCCAAAAAAGAGTGGTTCAATTGCCGGCTAAGTTGTTACATTTTTCTGACTGAGACCACTCAACACGTTGTAGAGTTCATGAAGCACTCACGCACGCATGCTCACTATCATACATCGCACATACACACTTTATCGAAGCGAAGAAACGAATTTCATCGCTTTAACTGGGCGAACGATAACCTCAGGGACAATTCTGTCCACCAACAGTGTTACCAACCCAGGGTAGAAAATACGGATAGTTTTCAATCGGATTCGAACCCACAACATACCGCATCAGTTGCCTAGCTGAGAGGCCACAGACAGAACCACTCGGCTAAATCTCCACTCCCAAAAAAGAGTGGTTCAATAGCCGGCTAAGTTGTTACATTTTTCTGACTGAGACCACTCAACACGTTGTAGAGTTCATGAAGCACTCACGCACGCATGCTCACTATCATACATCGCACATACACACTTTATCGAAGCGAAGAAACAAATTTCATCGCTTTAACTAGGCGAACGATAACCTCGGGGACAATTCTGTCCACCAGCAGTGTTACCAACCCAGGGTAGAAAATACGGATAGTTAAACTCACCCCATCAAAATTTGAAAATAGGCCGTATAAATTAACATCAACAGTAATATAATAAAAAAAATAGCGTCAATGACACTGTAGCTCCCATCCTGGACTATTTAGTGTTTGTTCTCTGGTCAGATATTTGAACATGTGTGAAAGGGATAAAGTGCATGA
>LD343853.1:48921-71436 GCA_001465055.1 Ptychodera flava
AAGATTTTGAACACGTCTTTTTTTAACAGTAAACATTACAGATTACATTCTTTGTCACTGTAGAATGTTAAACATCCTAACAAATTACGAAAATGCCGCACACAGATGAATTCAATGTTGTATTTAGAAAGAGAATATATCATTCAGAAGACTAACATTCATTAACATTAACAGTCGTCATATACAGAAAAATAAAAAAAAATAAAAAAAATGAATGTCCAAGGACTTAACAGTTTCTTCTTGATAGCTTCCTAGTGCTAAAAACTATACCAAAACCGTTATTTATATTAGAAGCTATTAAGCCATGACGCATTAATATGGCAACCATATTTAATTTATGCAAATTATCAAAGGGCCTTTGTAAAAATTGAGCCACTAAAAATGTTTCTTCATACCTAAGAAAAATATTAAAACTTTAAAATCAAAGAAATAGCTTGTTTAATGCGTGGTATATGACCGACAATGTCCTTTGTAGGTATGTTGGCCACCATATTGGATTTATGCAAATTAAGAAATTACCTATGCAAATCATATCATTTTTTAAATCGTTATTCCATGCAAAAAAAATGTACTTTTAACTTTAAAATCAGTGAAATAGCTTGTTCAATACGTGGTATATGGCCGAAAATGTCTTTTGTAGGAATGTTGGCCGCCATATTGGAATTATGCAAATTAATGAAGTATCTATAAGGAACGTTTTACGTCCAAAATAATTCTCTTGGCCAAATTACTAGTGTCAGACTTTGAAATCACTGAAAGAGCTTGTTTAACATGTGATATATAGCAAATTATGTTATTTTGTTGGATGGTTGGCCGCCATATTTGATTTATGCAAATTAGACATATTTCCCCAAGGTGGATTCGAGTAAACTTTTAATATGTTGTTCTGGGTACCTCTCGGAAATGCATTCTGAAGAAAAAAATTCTGTTGCAATTTGTGGTGGGTCTAACCCTATTTTGACTGGACTACAAAATCATCCTCGAATAAAATGCAGCTCAAATTTGCAACATAATTGCACGCGCCGACGGCTACGGAGCGACGAAAAGAGACTTTGAAGTAGACGACATTTATGGAAATGAGCTCCGAATCCCATGGGCGCGAAAGGGCTCATGGGAGGAGCGTGCGTGACGTCATCGGCGATACATGAACGTGTGTGACAGCCTACCAAAGCATTGGAGTCTATGACTGCAGGAGTGCAGTTCTGCACGTTACGACTCTTTAATGCTCAGTAGCATAAAAAATAATTAACTGTTGTTCAGTTGAGTGCAAAAATCACTCAAGGAAGAACAAACGGAGTCAGCTTTTACCGTCTTCCCACAGAACAGCTTTTTCAAAGACAGTCAGTGGCTAAAGAAAGTCGGGCGAGTTTTAAAATCTGTAAAAGATACAACGTTATGTTCTAATTCTTTAAGGATGATTGTTTTAAAAGGGATTTCGGGATCTGATACCGATACAAGACGATACCACACAATGCGGTTCGTATCTTGACATGCTGAGTCAGCCTACTATCGCCGGTTTTAACCAGATAAATATTAGTATTGGCGATTTCGGGACTCTAAAATCCGAAGACGAAACTACACAAAGCGTCTCTTATCTTGACATCCCGGGTCTGCCAAATCTCTGATATATAACTAATAAATATAGGCAATTTCGGGACTATACCTGGTAATATTGATATTACAAGATACTGGAATGACTTCTTGCCTACTTTGTCTCGGCACGCCGGGTCTGAGAAATCGCCGACATTATATTTACCCTATAAATATCAATTGTGCCGGGACTCCTAGGCTAATATCGATACCAGACGATCCTAGATTTACTTGCTCTGTGTGGTGTCGGCACGCCGGGTCTACGAAATCATGGATATTTATCCGATAAATATCGGCGACTTGGGACTTTAACTCTGATACTGGACTATACTTTGTCAAATTGTTGGTAAATATCCGATGTATATCGGAGATATCACCACCTAACAGATCTGACCACCCGACTACCTCTGTCCGACTCTTAGTTCAAAAATAGCATCCATAGCTGGTAGCATCCATGGCTGGTAGTCAAGAATACTGTATGTTTTACATTATTAGATTTATTAATGCACGAAATATGTTTTTACATGAAAAGCATTTTTTTTCATTAAATGTCCACACGAGACTTCGTCGAGAGGGCCGATCGGATATCATCGGGACTCCGGAGGCCCTTGCACAAATTACATTCTTTACATGTAAACATGCGATCGGGACTTGAACTGAGGACATATCGGAAATCATCTGGAGTTTGGGCCGGTCTTGTATGAAACACATTCCTTACAACAAGCTTTAAGACGATACTATTTTTTTAAATAGCGGGCAAATATCCATTATATCGGCGATTTCATCACTTTTTAGATCTGAGTAAGCCCGACTTCCTAAGTTCGACACCAGCTTCGAAAAATAGAGGACACATTTGTCAAATCGCGAATAAATATTTTCCGAACATATCGGAGATTTCGCAACCTTAAAGATCTGGCCAAGCTCGACTTACACGGTAACACATACAATCAGTCAATCATTCCGTATCATTCACAAACCAAAAATTAATTTTAAGCGACTGATACAGAAAACTCTGTTTTAGAAACAGAGTTTGAAGGATCGCAGTGTCACTCAGTCTCTCCAATCCAGTTCAGGGTCTGTATAAGCACAGTGACTCCCTCCGCTGAATCATACACAAAACGCAAACAAGCAAGATATGAACGATGTTTTGAGATGCTTTCCAATTATTACATATCTTGGTTCAAATTAGTATGGTTTGCTTTCAGTCAGGGAAAAGTAATACTCGATGTCAGAAATATCGCTGTCTGAACTCTCCATAGTCGTCTTACGAACGCGCTGAACTGTGCACTGTACTCCTCCTGCTGCAAGCTACAATCGTCTGTATCGCCGATGACGTCACGCACGCTTCTCCCATGAGCCCTTTCGCATCCATGGAATTCCGAGCTCATTTCCATAAATGTCGTCTACTTCAAATCCTCTTTTCGTCACGCCGTAGTCGTCAGCGCGTGCAATTATGTTGCAAATTTGAGCTGCATTTTACTCAAGGATGATTTTGGAAGGGATAAAAGGTCAAAGTCTCTAGACTTAGGTTTCCCTTTAATAATTATTTTCTTCCACAGATATACAATCTGCTTCAGTATTTATTGTTGTTCAGGAGCCGGCGACAATATTTACCAATAGAAAGTAGTACGGGATAATTGCTAATTTCATAAACATTATTTGATGGCACGTGACCTGTTTCTGAAATGCATTGAAGTTGATAAAACACGTGAAATACTTTGCTGAAAGCAAGCAATTAGTAAAATATTTAAAAGCAGTGATAATTAGCTCAATCAAAAGCTAAAATACTAAGAAAAGAGTCACAGTTTTTTAGAAAATGCAAAAAATATAGAGGGACTATATTATCTCTGACCGTGAAAATACCAACTTTATTTCGCTGCCAACAAATTGGTAATCTGTGGTACATATGTAATAATATATAATCCCCTATATTAACAAGTGTGGCGGCGTCGAGGCATAGTGATTCCCCGTGTAGCGGCCGTATCCCCCTCGCCTACGGCTCGGAGGGATACGGCCGCTACACAGGGAATCACTCATCCGCGACGCAGATACACAAGTGGGGATTATATATTTAATACATGCATAGACCCAGTTTTCCGTGAGTAAAGGTGTCAGGCATGGCATTTCAGTATAATAGGGACTATCTGAAAATAATTCATGCGATTGTGAGTTGACTTGACCGCGCTCAACTGTGCCTTTTGAGGTCACAAACACAGCCGTACTTGACAGCGATTTTAGTGTTGTAGAAAGGAAAGGAAAGACACCCTCATCCCTCCGTCAACGTTATTCGCCGTGCAAACAATAAAACTCTTTAAATGTGACCAAATAAATGACATCGATCGGTGACTATAGGCCCTGGACATTTAATGAACGACTTTGGTACCTGAAAACGGGAATCAATACCATATCTTGGCCCCAAATATATTTCCCTTAATCTGGACAATTGCAGCATACGCCGGCCATTTTAAAATCGTATTTTAACCCACAGCTCAGTGCGCACACTTCAGCGTCTCACTTGACCCTGTGACTTTGCAACCGCTCGAATTCAAACAATTGCAATTTTGCCTGCGAGCGATCACCTCAGATTGCACTGTTCTTTGCACTATAAAATTTGCGCCGAAACATTGCGAACATGTGAGAATCCAGTCCACTTGCCTTCTCTTTCTACTACACTAAACTCGCTGTCAGCAGCAGCAGTGCCTGAGGTCAAGGTTACTTTCGAGCACGCCGAAGCTGAAAATAGCATCTCTCGTTCGGATTTTTCTGTGCGAATCAAGCGGAAATACCGAAGACCAGGGATTTTTAAGCCGATGTGTGACATCAATGTGAGTGAAAATTCATTCGTCAAGTGACTGGACTTGCAAGTGGGACGTCGCAACATATAACACTCAGCCGCGTTATTTTTGTCAATATTCGAATACCATTCAAAGAATTCTGCTTGCAAACTTGTATGAAATTTTCAAAACTATCAATTTTTATGTTTTATGAAATTATCAATATGTGGTACATTTAGAGCTCCAAGAGCAGATGAGGAAGCAGAAACGATTGTTTGTTTTGCTCCATATTTCGTCTGATGCTTTGGTCTTTCCATACACTTTTACTATTCGTTGACCGTTGATACTGTTAGGGTTTCTTATTCATCAGCTTCAGATAAGTCTCTTACCTTAGCCAGAGCGAGGGCCAATGGTGTGAGAGCAGTTTCAGCTTCATGGGCTTTATTCCCAGGTATATGTCTAGCTGATATCCTGCAAGCAATAAAATGAAGATCTTGTGGTGTTTTCTTACCTGTTCCAACATCCGAGACATGTCCCCTGGGCAGGGTTGTATTTACTTTTCGGGGTCAGTTTGCGTCGCACAAGCTCAGGTGCAATGCAGTAGTGAGTTTGATTCTTTAACAGAAAGAAACAATACTAGGCTATCATGTAGGTTATCTTTTCTGTTAGTTTTGGGTTACTTTTTGTCAATTTCAACCTCCAACAGACCGTGGAAATCTGATAGGCATTTTCTGTCTCGAAAGTGCAGTGTTATGTTCCTGTAAATAATACTTACCTTCGAGATGAAATTACTCCAGTCCATCTCCCCGGGCTTGACAATTGGTTCCATTTGGTTTGTTATGATTGTAAACGGACTTCGTTGGTGAGGCAATTTGAGAATGTTTTGCTTATTTGTAAGAGTCTACAAAGCCAGTAACTGAGGACTCAGATGAGACCCCTCAAGTGAGAGAAATATTCTAATACAGCTTCGTCTGAGTTGTAGCATCATATAGGCACATAGTTCTCCTCTCAAAGGTACGCGTTATCAATAGAAATTAAATCTTCGAGGGATTTTCCATTTCAGTATATCTTAGATTGCATGAAGAAGACTGCTCATCTCTTTTTCAGAACTTACTTGGTATACTTTGTATGGAAAAAGTTTTAAGTCAGCAATTCCAAGTAATCAATGAACTGATCTTGCACGTACAAAACTTGCAAAATTCATGAATTGTCAAATTTACTCGGGACCCTGCTGCATTTTATTTCACTGGAGATCTGCACTCGAGGCATTTATCTGCCATCCTTGTGGATCTCACGTAAAAGATTATTTGGCCTGACGTTAGTAAGGAATTGTGATGTTGAAGTGGGTTGCCTTTGGACAAATTTTTCCTTTCTGTCTCATAAAAATTGCTATTGTTAAAGGTGAAATACAATGCTACGATATGAGAGTCTCCCTAGAGGATTAAAAGTATGCAAATTTTAATGGAAATTCCAAGGATTGGTATTTAATATAGTGCACCACTATGTCTCATATATACAGAAAATTATTCACAGATGACAAAGTCAGGGAACTACCATATTTCAACATGAGTGAAAAACATGGTATAGTAATAAAACATGTATAGAGACATTCAAACTGTGGGTAATGTGCATCAAGTGACAAACTCGCACATCTAGAAATAAATATTAGTTGCATGTAGTTCCCAAAGTGATAATGTTCTGAAAGAACTCATGCGTTTGCAAAGTTTCTTTTCTTTTGCCCCTCGATGTACAATCATGCGGCTTTTTACAAACTCATTACCTTCTACAGTAAGCAGAGGAAAAAACGTATTTTGGGATACAACGCTTCGAACATTGAAAAATTAGTTTACAACTCCTTGAGTCATACAATGCCGTCGTGATTGCCATACCCCTACCAATCTGAATTTTCAACGAATATTGAGGATTCTTTCTCTCTTCTGCTGGAGAAAAAGCTCCATGTATCGATACACGTTTGGTCTGATTATTGTGGGTGGCAATGACGAATGGACATGATCAAATATCAACATTATGGACATCGCATAATCTGTACAGAAAAAGAGAGAACAGAAGTATTAACCTGATCTTCATGGCTTGGTGTTTTGTAACTGATACTCTACAACATGACCTTGAAAGTAAAGTATGGTTTAAGATCACTCGTACAAACACAATATCAACGCTGGAAACCTTCCAAGTCACATTCATGATAGCGATATGATTAGTGAGGAACTACACATATTTGAGGAGAAAAAGCAGATTTACATATCTTGCATGTTTGAATGGCAAAAAGTGCGATATTATACCGTAAATGTAACTTTTTAAGTGCCAATGGAACTGTTCTTTCTTCTCCCAAAAAGAAAACGCGGCCAACAACATCTTGTAGTTATGTACGACAACTTAGATCGAATGTATTTGCAGGCAAAGTGGCAGCATGTAAGACTGACTAGTTGTAATGGATCACACGTCAGAGGACAGTGTTCTTTATTCATATTCAAATGAGGGATAATGACCGCAAACAAAATCGCAACGATTCTCTAAAAGACAAGTTAACGATTTTATGCAAACATAGGTCTTATCTCATTGTCAGTATCAAGGAGAGTAGAAATACTTTATTTTTCCATACAGCACGTACTTGAAAATCAGGCAATCTTCGAAAAGACCAATAAGTTACTGGCTCGACTTTTTTGAGCATGAACATTTCACATTTTCATTCATCACTTTTTGAGGGGTTGCAGTCAGTGAAATCGGATCAATCAACTTGATTATTAAAGCATGTTTTTTTCGATGAAGGATGGGTATGATTGCTATTAATTTGTTTGGTTGTCAGGCATGGTCACCCTTACTACCCAGCTGTATATGTAAAATGTGTACAAACTGCACATATACAGTACATATATGTATGACCCTTTTCGTTATTTACATTCCTGTTCCCGTTTATTAATAATGTGTCAATTTACTATCCAAATATTGAAAACTTTCAGATGACATTTTCTGAAAACAAGAGTGATAATAGTGTGACATTATTCATTTCAGATTTGACACTTCTTATTTTTTATATCCTGGTGGTCCTGAGAAGAAACACATTGGAAAGATGTACAATCAGCGAGGTGGATATCTAAAGTATGATGTGTACTCCTTTGATAGAGAGTTCTTCAAAATACCACCAGGTAACATCACTGCTATATACCAGCAACATCAATGTCAAATTTAATAAAAAGTTACAAAGACAACCAATATGCAGGGATGCCAGTCGCCTGTGAATAAATGTGCCACAGTGATGGGTAGTTCCCTCCCATCTACACTCAGCGAGGAAAAATGTACCTATACTAAAAACGTAATATAAACAGAAAACATCCAATAACACTCAATGATTATGTAACATCTTTCTTTGTTGACGCATACACTCAAATACTTTTTCAATTGGACTGTTCAAAGAGATATCGCTAACATTGTTTATGCATCTTCTCCGTTTACATTAGATGAGGCAGCATATATGGACCCTCAGGTTCGTCTGCTTTTAGAAGTTGTCTTTGAAGCTTTCGAAGATGCCAGTTTACCAATGTCGGGCATTCGAGGTTCCAACACTGGTGTTTATATCGGTCTTACTGCAAGTGAATATCAGTCTCTTGCAACACACCCACCTGGCAATGTCAGTCAATACACAAACTCGGGCGTGAACACATGTATGGCTTCTAACAGAATTTCATTTGAGTTTGATTTGAGGGGTCCCAGCTACACAATTGACACAGCATGTTCATCTTCTCTTTATGCCATACATCAAGCGTGTGAAGCTATCAGAAATGGTGACTGTCAGATGGCTGTTGCCGGGGGAGCCAACCTTCTACTCCTACCAGCAACAAGCATTGGGTTTTGTCAAGCCGGAATGCTGTCTCCTGATGGGAGGTGTAAAAGTTTTGATACCAAAGCCGATGGTTACTCAAGAAGTGAAGGTGCTGGTGTTGTGATTTTGAAACCTCTTGCAAAAGCAGTAGAAGATGATGATCAGATCTATGCAGTGGTTCGTGGTGGCGCTCTCACTAATGATGGACGTACACCTGGAATCGCCAATCCAAGCTATGAAGCCCAGGTTGACCTGGTTGAAAGAGCATACAAACATGCAAAGGTGGACCCTTATGATGTCCAATATGTGGAGGCCCATGGCACTGGTACTCAAGTGGGCGACACTACTGAAGCTAATGCTCTTGGAGAGGGGATGGGAAGGGGACGACCAGAGGAAAAGAAGCCACTGTACATAGGATCAGTCAAGTCCAACTTTGGTCACACTGAAGGAGCCGCTGGTGTTGCTGGTGTGATAAAGGTAGCCCTTTGCCTGAAAAATAGAAAGATACCAAAAGTTGTCCACTATAAAGAGGGGAATTCTAAGATAGGTTTCAAGCAAAATGGTATACAAGTACCAGAAAAGCTCATTCCATGGCCTACGGTTTCTAAGATGGTAGCTGGTTGCAGTTCGTTTGGTTTCGGTGGGGCAAATGCCCATCTTGTACTTGAAGACTATTCGAATTTGGACGATATCAGCCAAAATCAGAACCAGACAGTTAAACTCGAAGAAATAGGCCAAACCAACATGGGACTGTTACCAACAATATTGGTTATATCTGCGTCAACAAAAGAAGGACTTAAAAAGCGTATGTCAGGTTGGATTGAGTATCTGGAACATGACATTGGTGCAGGTTTCATCGAGTTTGCAAATGCTGCATACACATCGGCCTTGAAAACACAACACCATAATCATCGAGTGGCTATCATTTGTCGGACAAAAGAGGATGCGATCAAGGAACTCAGGAAAAGATTGGAAGAGAAACCTACTGATAATTTGGTGGAGGGTGTGGCATGGGATCCTTCACAATCACACATTGTGTTTGTGTTTTCCGGTATGGGCACACAATGGTGGGGAATGGCAAGACAGTTGATGAACAACATTTCATCATTCAGGGAGACCATAAAGGTAAAAATAAGAACGTGGAGCGATTTGCACTAAGAGGTGTGTAGTTATCAACAATGTGAACATATTTAATAGACAAGGAAAGGAGCAATCAATAAATTATGCTATACTTTCTTAATCAATTTAAGCTACTATTATTTTATTCAACAAGGGAGGTAAATGGGATCATAAACTCTGCGTTGCATGACAAAATTATGTGTGATACGTTGATCACTTTACATCTTTCATTTCAATTCACAGAAAATCGACGAAATCCTTCGCAAGTGTGGTGCAAAGTGGTCACTTGTAAAGCTGCTGACATACGAAGATGACAGAAATTTTGTTAATCAAACAGGTAGGTACCGAAAGCGTGTACAGTTTGTGTTGGACTAATGACGTGTTGCTTATCAAGTCATTCGCAAATCGTTTGACATGACAGCGATTAAGAAAGAAATCTTATTAAAATGAACCATTAAAAACATATCATCCCTATGACTGTTATGTTTGATTGGTTTAAAGCAATTTATTCTCTTGATTTTTTCAAATGCTGTCAATGGTTGTCTATAATCAATTGAAATACCACCAATGGTCAATCCCAAAGGTTACATCAACATTGACTATGGTCTTTTAAGACTCTGTGCTATGATGTAATTCCATTTTGATGAGGAAAACCATAACCTCAGTCTCTTTGAATTTCACTGGCTTCCTGAAGAACAAGTATGCACAATCTATATATCTGATAATGCAGAGTTTATAAATTTTAATTATTTCAGAAATTGCACAGCCATCAATATGTGCTGTACAGATTGCACTGGTTGAACTGTGGAGATTATGTGGAGTTAATCCACATGCCATCGTTGGTCATAGTGTTGGCGAAGTTGCTGCAGCATACACAGCTGGTTTACTGCCACTTGAGGATGCAATTCGTGTAATATACAACAGAGGTCGGCAACTACGACATACAAGCGAGTCAGGCACAATGCTGGCAGTAATACATCCCATCCAAGATGTAAATGATGAGTTAGAGAAAAATCCCCGCAAGTGCATGCTTGATATTGCTGCTATCAATAGCCCTTCTCAAATAGTATTTTCGGGTGATACATCTGTGATTCAAGATTTTTCTTCAGATCTTAAATCGGCCGGCATAAAAAGTGTAACTCTTAAAGTGAATAATGCATTTCACAGCCGTCAACAAGAGGTCATTAAAAATGGCTTCCTAAAGAAAGTCCGATTTCTTTCGGAATCTGCTAAGAAGGCCCAACAACAAAGTGGCCTCACTATACCAATGTTATCCACAGTAACAAATAAATTCGTTACCAAAAAAGATGTATTTGACCCAAACTACTGGTACAAAAATATCAGACAACAAGTGAAGTTCATGGCTGCAATTAACATATTACTTGAGGATGGGTACACAAGCTTTCTTGAAATTGGCCCTAATCCAGCCCTTAAACCAGCCATAAATGATATTTTTGCCACAAGTAAATCACGTCATTCAAAGCCATTCACTACACACTCTTTAAAGCAACCAAGAGACATCAACACGCTGTCTGATGATCTGATTGATCTTATGCAGTCCTTTGGTAAGCTTTACGTTGAAGGTTGTCAGGTAGACCTGGAAAGCTTATTCACAATGGGTGAATACAAAAAGTGCCCCATACCATCCTATCCATGGCAACGAGTACGCTGCTCATGTGAATCAGAAGAGAGCAAGATTTTATACACTTTTCCTATGCAATGTCATGCTTTGCTTGGTGAAGCACAGGATGTTGCTGATATTGTTTACTCTTCCTTGTCTGTTTGGAAATCAGAAATTTCTCATGTAACAATACCATGGGTAAAGGACCATGTTGTCCAGGAAAATGTTATAGTGCCAGCTGCTGCATATGTTGAAACAGCTCTTGCTGCATGTCGAGAGTTAAACAAATCCGAGACTTTGTTCAAACTTCGGAATGTTTCCTTTGAGCGTTTCCTATTTGCACCATCTTCTTCTTTGGCAACATCAACGGTTAAAACGTCAGTTGTCAAGGATGATGGAGATAATGCCACATTTATGCTGCAAAGCAAAGAGTCAAGCAAAAATGCATGGGCTCTACATTCAACCATGGGGATGTTCCTTTGTGGAAACACAAATCATCTTACAAATGATAAGATATTCAAGGATTTCCCGGTTGATATTGAAAACTGGAAGCAATCTTCTGACGTTGTACTTAGTCGAGATGACTTTTATATTATAGCAGCAAAGAGTGGATTCAACCTTGGAAGTTCTTTTCGATGCAATTCAAAGGTTTATTTGAATATTACTTCAAAAGGGGGACTTTTCTTCTCTGAAATGTCTGGAGAGGTCCAACAAGAATCAGGAAGATATATTTTTCATCCGGCATATTTAGATTCTATCTTCCAAGCATATGCTGTTCAGAAATATTCCATAGATAAAAGAAATCACGAAGAAGCCAATATAACGTTTATTCCAACATTTGGAGTGCCAAGGTCGATTAGAGAAATTACACTGAGGGGACGGCCACCGAGAAATATGGTTTTCTTCATGACAATGAAGAAAGCTGAAGATGCATTCTATTCCGATGTAACAATTGCAGATGCAAAATCGATGGAAATTTTCTGTGAGATGAAGGATTTCAAGTTTGCAGATATTAAGTCGTCTTCTGATGAGGAAGTACTTTGGTATAGTGAATGGGAAAAGGTCACAACCATTTCTGCAAATGGCAAATACACTCAAGAGATGATTTCTGTACAGAATGCAGAGCAAAGGAAATATCTGCTTGTTGGAGCTGATGATATTTTTTCATCTTACCTGAAATCATATTTAGAGGCAAATGGAAATGTAAATAGGTTTACTCCTGTCCAATCGAGTATAGATTCTTTGGAAGGAGAGGTCAAAGAAATGTGTTTATCATGTGATCCGACTGATGTTATTATTACAGCAGCATTAAGTCTTGAGCAGGATAGTGAATGTCTTATCAACTGGAAATCATTTGAAAACGCTCAGTTTCTCAGTGGAATCATTTGCCAGAGTATTTACAAAGTTCTAAACAGCATTCACGAAAACCATTATCCTAATCTCTGGTTGATTAGCCGTGGAGAACGAGCAGTTACTGCACAAGAGGAAACTAAACCTGAAATGACAGGAGTTACCGCAGTGGGTCTCACAATATCACATGAGAATCCAGAGTTTCCAGTGTACATGATTGACTTGCCATTGCATACTGATGGTCAAATTATAGCCTCTACCGTTTTTCACTTCCTACAGAATCCACTTGTGTATGAAAACCACATCGTCCTACGGCAAAATCTAGAAGATAAAGGGTCCTTTGACATCTATTCACCCCGTGTTATAAGTCAGGCAAAGGCAGATTTTGCAGGAACTATAAGTACACAGTCCTGGGTCCTTGTAGACAATACAGATAAATCTTGCCAGTTTAAACAACAAATAGGTGATTCCAAGGATTGCCTTTGTGAAGGGCAAGTCAAGGTAGAAGTCATGAGTTGCATGCCAATTTTAAGCCAAGGCGAAGGAATTGACAAACAAGAATCGTTTGTGTTTGCTTTTTCTGGCAGAATAAAAGATGTCAGTCTGCCATTTAACACAAGAAAACAGGGTGATTTGGTCGTTGATGTGACCAAAGATAATCTGCCATCCACTCTTTTGATAGACGAAGATTTGCTCTGTAATATACCAACACCCATCTCGGCTTGTGGGGCATTAGCAGCTACTGTCCGTCTGTTGGCTCCATTTGTTAATCTTACAGACATAGGTAATGCAAATGGTGGTTTAAGAATGTTAGTATACCTTCGTGATATTGATGATGCTGAAGCCGAGGCAACTGTAATTCTCGCAAGGTCACTAGGGATACATGTTACGACTATATCACTCGACTCAAAGGGGGAGGAAACTCGGTCAACAAGTGACTATAACTTGGAGAGTGAACAATCAAGTTCAGTGTGTGAGTTAGATTATGGATATGATGTTATCATGTTCAGTAATTATACTGAAACAATGAGAAATCAGTTGCCACATCTGTGTACTCATCTGAGGCCTATGGGAAGAGTTGTCTTTCTGAAAAATGGCACGGTGAGCGATAAAACCACATCGGCACTTCCCATACTTACCAATGTTGTTGTCACCAATTCAAATGCAGTAATGTCCCACTTTGCGTCCTCGCATTTCTTCCAACAGAAAACTGAACAACTACTACAATGTCTTTCTACATCATCAAGTAATATCAACCAACTTTTGGAGAAAATCTCGCAAAGGGTTCGCATATCTGAGATATCGCCTCAAAGGAATATAAGGGGAAATGGGCTAATGATGACCGTTGATGGAGAGGAATTGTTTGTTCCAGTTGATTTTGGTGACAATTATTTTCATGTTAATGAGAATGCATCTTACATAGTGACTGGCGGTACCAAAGGCTTTGGCAGCGAGATAGTAGAATGGTTGGTAAAGTGTGGAGCAAGGTATGTCATCACATTTTCTAGAAGTAGTGCCCATGAGCCAAAAATGCAAGAGCAGTTTTCAAAGCTCAGAAGCCAAGGTGCGTTCATAATGATGATGAAGGTAGATGTCTCCAGCTGTGAACAAGTTGAAAGAGCATTACGGAAGATTAAGTTGGATGATAACATACCACCGGTTGAAGGTGTATTTCACTCTGCAGCAGTCTATGCAGACACATTGTTACCAGAGATGACAAGTGACATTTGGATCAATGTGATGTCTGCTAAGGCTTATGGTGCTCTCGTGCTTCATAAATTAACAGTAAAGAAGGAATTTCCTATCAAATACTTTGTCCTACTATCCTCCATCGTCGCCCTTATTGGCAATGCAGGGCAAGCCAACTACTGCTCAGCAAATACCTATCTTGCTAGTTTGGCTCAGCTAAGAAGGAGCCTCAACCTCCCTGCAACTGTTTTGTATGGTGGGATAATTAACAGCACAGGGTATGCTGCAAGGCGAGGTTATGTGGAAATTTGGGAAGAAAAAGGGTTGAAAAGTGTTCGCCCCGCACAACTTTTGCGAGTTTTGGGCACAATGTTGAGAGTTGATTGCCCAGCACTAGGGCTAACATCAACGTTTAGCAAAGATAAATATTTTACCAAAAACAAACGGATCATGTTGTCACATGAAGGTATTGAAGATTGTCGATTTTCAAACTTCAAGGCCCTATATCCCAAACAAGAAATGTCCCTGTACTCCAAGGAAAACGCGTTAGAGAGTGACATACTTTCAGAGGAGCCGACAAAGGCACTGGCAATCATTGATAATTATCTCTGCATTTCCTTGAAAAAGATTCTTGGAATAAGTAGTGACATTGAACTTGGTTCATCACCGTTTACTCTGGGAATTGATTCCCAAAGGTCTTCAATGTTTGGCACCTTAATTGAAGAACGCTTTGATGTCACGATTCCACCAGTCGATATTCTGAACGACCAACTTACTATCACCAGCCTAGGTGAATCTATTTATCAAAAAATGGTTAGTACAAGGAGGAATCATTCAATGCCTGAAATGCCGAAGGTTGAAAGGAAAGGATCACCACTTCTTGCAGTGGCTGGCCCAACAATTGATGCAAAGTCACAATTGATATGTTATCCCCCTAATAGCGCCGGGCAGACACTTTACAAAGATTGGCATGGTCCCTTCAACAAGCGGGGGGTACAAACTATTGTGATCCAGCTTCCAGGTTGGGAGGGAAGGGAGAAAGAGAAGCCTCTTCGTCAGTTACAGGACATTGTATCTCTTGTTGCTGAAGAATTGAAGCCAATCCTTATACCAGGTAGATTCTCATTTTATGGCCATAGCATGGGTGGCTTGATTGCCTTTGAGGTATCTCACTATCTGGTCGAGAATTATGATATGTGTCCTGTACACCTCTTTGTTGGTGGCTGTTTTGCACCGTCATTGCCATATCCTTATCCAAATGACTTCAACGTCCCCAACTCCGTACTTCGTACAACAGTCAATGTACCAAACACATTGAAAGAGTATGGTGCAGAATTTAAGTTCTTAGAGCAAAGTGTGCTCAATAATAAAGCTGTGATGGCACGAATTCTCCCCCCTATTGAAGCAGGACTTGCAATATATAAAGCATACCAGAGACGTCAAACAATGCCACTCCCCTGTACTCTTACAGTGTTTGCTGGTAAGAAAGATGATTATGTAAAGCCAAACATGGTTGATGGATGGAAGAGTGAAATCATAAACCCATATCAGTTCAAGAAAGTACTTGTTCCGGGAAGACATCTTTTCCTTGCAACTTGTCCAGAGATAATTGTTCAAGAAATACTTGATTCTGTTATAGATTCTCCTCACAGAAATAGAGAAGATATACTTCTTACAAGTGAATCAAATGGGCAAGATTCCAGCACGCAAATAGGACAGAGTTTCCATAATGGTAGTGTTGGGAACATCAGTGATTTGGGTTAAAGTAACTTCAATGAGTTCAAGGTACTTTTACTCAGCAAGTATGTTTGAATTTGTGACAACAGGTATGGAAGCAGTCTAGACTTTCCTATGCTTTTTAACACATTGCATCCCCTTTGTAGATGGAAATATGGTTAATCCCATATAGCTGTGTAGTGTTACATTGAACATCTGATGTGTGATCGTTGTATATTTGTAATGAATGTTTCTCTAGAGGGTTCATTTTTTGCACGTATTTCCCGTAATGTCTGTGAAAATGAAGTCCTAAAGGAACAGGATTACTATTTTAAATATCAGATCCTTGCATGATCTTGTGCACAGGATAAACTGAAAACTGGGGTATTAAATTGTATATGTGTGTCTCGAATTCGTATTTCCCTAATGTGTTTAGTTAGCTCTGCAAATTATATTTTAACTAGCAGAGTTGCTCCGTTGAATGATAAGTGAAGTCCTCGTTCATACATTTAAATTAGATCTGTACAAATCTACAGTGGTACCAACTCTGATTCCTGGAGAAGAAAATGCATAACCAAACTACGAACTTTCTGTAGGTTTCCTGTCACAATTGTTCATTTTTGTGACTGGTTCTTGTCAAATAATATCTAACTGTTTGTATTTTAACGAGGGCGGCTCTATGCTCTCAATTACTGTTTTATGAGTCTTCCTGTGCAAGTCTCGCAGATACGCATCATTTCATACACGTGAGACCTTACGAGATTTATCTGCTTTGCAGGGTCCTGTCTTCTGTAAAGATTCTGTGTCTTGTCGGTTGACAAACTCAAATGGACATAGACACTTTTTCATCATTAAACCCGTTTCCCCCGTTTTCTTTCCACATTTTGATTGTAATATTTTATGTCGATCCGCCCTTGGTAAACACTCCCTGCCTTTAAATTTTGCCAATGTCGGGCCAAGGTTCCTAATAAAGTATTTCTAGGGCCAAGAAATCAGAATTACTTCATGGGAGTGGGTACTTTTGTTAAAACCCACATGGCAAACGACGGTTAACTACTAGTGCTATTATTTGAAATGATATACTCAATCATCAAATCGCCAGTCAAAACTTCCCAGAAAAGCACCTCAATATCAGAAAACCTTTGTCTTCTACTTCTTCTCAGGTATCGTAAGCGTATTGCCAATCGTCCAGCTCTTATCTACCAAATTACATTGAATTATTGGAACGGGATTGATAAAACGGAATTGGATCTTTATTAAAGTATTTTAAACTTGTCATACTTACAAGCCCACGTCTGTCAGAAGAATGTACGAAAATTTGCAATGACCTTCCCTTAAATAAAACCATGTTATATACAACATTTCATCCTCATTGAAGTTAACGATTTACCCCAATAAATTCCCTTCTCTGGAGTTTTCAGCTAATGATTTTAATTAATAAAGGTCTACCTGACAACCTGACAACGTAGAGGAGTCATAGTCAGAAAAATGTAACAACTTACCCCGGCTATTGAAGCACTCTTTTTTTTAAGATGGAACGCACCTCGGGGACAGGTATTCGGACTCTCAAACTTTTGCAATTCTCTTCTGATATACCACTTGTGGGGGCTCATTTTAAAGCAACTTTTCACCGGCTTAGTTCTTCAAAATTCGAAAATTTTATTTTTTCTCCATAGAGTTAACACAGGGATGGCGGCCATTTTGAATTTCTAATGTCGATAAATCTTGGGATATTTATTTCTCTAATACCAAAAATTGCACGGTGACCCCCGATTTTAATTCTTGATTTTGAAAGAGAATGATTGAAAGATTCCTTACGGAAATTTTGAGCAAACGTTTAAGTCTTTCACTTCCGAGGTGCATACTACCTTAAGAGAGGGGATTTGGCCGAGCGGTTCTGTCTATTGCTTCTCGGTTTAGCTGACTGGATAAAGCATGGTGTGAGTTCGAACCCGATTGAAAACACCGTTATGTATCCTTATTTTGTAACATTACGTGATATTACGCTCTCCTTCCGGCATTCTCGTAACATAAATTTGTGTATAACATATAAACGCTCATGAAATAAAAATAAATATTACTTCATATACAAGGTAACGATATCTGACGTTAGAACTTTGTAAATGGGGAATTTTATGTTGATGACGATCTGTATAGAGTATTTTAATTCGGTTTGAAGACATCTGGATGATTCTGTAACACATTTACCGTATTTTATGCTGTGTGTACTGTAATGGGATACATTTTGTTCCAATATTATCCAAGAAACTGTTGTTTGAAATTTTGGAATTTTGTTTGAAACTGTATATTTGAATATGATCGCTTCCAATTGATGTTTATATACCGGTTTGGGTTTTCAATTCGCACTTCAGTATCCGAAACAAGAAATTGACCTTTTTAAGCTAAAAATTCTATAGTAGTAATAAGCTCAGAAAGCTCTTAAATTAGATATTTTCGAAAAGCCTAGATATAGGGCGACATTTTTGGTTTCTTATAGTGTCACCATTGTTTATATAACTATCACGTGACAGGTAATTTGCATAACCTTTTCAAAAATCGGTTTTCCCTCTGTTTTTAATTTGTTTCAGTGCTTTTGGGACATGTGGCTGAATTTTGTGTGAGTGCAAGCTGTCGTAAGGATCTTCCAAAGTGTGTCTCAGAATTTTTTAAACCTTGTTAAACAATTTTTATGCCAAAAATATTTCCAGAGCGGTGAATTTAACCCTTGTTGATTTCTCTAAAATCGTGCGCCAAAACATACTAAGCAAGATATAAAAAATCTGAGACACTGTTGGAAAGAGCGTTGTGACAGCTTGCATTCCAGCAAGTTTGAGTAAGATATTTTGAGGTATTGAGACAAAACATAGGGAAAAACCGATTTTTGAAAGGTTATGCAAATTACCTGTCACATGATAGTTATGTAAACAATGGTGACACTGTAGTTACCAAAATGTTTCCCTATAACTAGGCTTTCAGAAAATGTCAATTTACGAGGGTTCTGAGCTTATTAACCACTAGAGAATTGTTAAAGAGGTCAGTTTCGATGAGTGCATGTCAATAATATATCGAGACAACAGCCTTTTATGCCTGCAAATGAATATTAAAATACATGTACCCTCAATGAGAAAAAAGATATTTTGCTTTTAATCTGGTAGCAACTGTAGGTGATTTTTACAAAATAAACAAATGAGGGGCATCGATACAACAGAATACTGACTGACAACATTTTGCATTGATGTCATTAAGGTTATACGTACGTCAAATGCAATCGTTACCTACATTTTTTGTCATTCTTTGCCAAGGGGATGTTTTTGACCAGTCTCTCCCATAAGTGATGAAACTCAGAATATAAAATCGAGAGACTCACTGCAATCTTTTCTACTAGGGCCGAAAGCCGGTCATCTCAATTAAATGTCCGAGTTATTACGAATCAATGTTTAAGCTCCTCCCCTCTTCGCTGTCCACCAAAAACGTGTGGGTTTGTTTATTTTTCCTAGACGACAAAATTCTCTGTCTGTCTGTCTGTCTGTCTGTCTGTCTGTCTGTCTGTCTGTCTGTCTGTCTGTCTGTCTGTCTCTCTCTCTCTCTCTCTCTCTCTCTCTCTCTCTCTCTCTCTCTCTCTCTCTCTCTCTCTCTCTATCTCTCTCTCTCTGGGTGTGTGTGGCCCGACAGCAACTGCATTCAAAGGGTTGTTGGAGGTAGTCAGCACAAGCCCATCGACTATAGATGCGAAAGTTAAGAAATGCTGTTTATTTCATGAATGGATAAATAAATAGTAGAACCAGTCAAACTGTTTCCTGTGAAGCTACTTCTAAAAACAGACATTGCTTGACATATTTGGTACATTGTAACAGGAAGAAGTTGTTGCTTCCTAGCTCTGCATGGCAGGGCTGTGTGTTACCGGCGTTACACGGCCTCCCACCACAGCCCTGCAGACTGATATAGAAAGAACCGCTGGTCCACCTGCAGAAACACGGCGGGCAGTTTATCCGCCGAAAACAGCCGATTTTGAATCCAAAACTTGCATTGATCTTCGTTTTCGAGCACACCCACCTCGCCTGGGTACACGATGTGCCCAGCCGCGCTTGTAAACTCACGCAAAGCCTAATTTTCACTCTCTATGCGAGGGAAGCATTCGTAACCGCCGCCATTGTTATTGTCATTCAACCCATGAGCACTCGGGCGAAAACCAGCCTTGCTAACAAAAGAGCATTGCGCGATATAGAGCTTCTAAAGTCGACGTTCTGAGAGGAGTGGAACAAGAGAAAATTGTGAAATATATAAAATGCTGAAGAGAAAAAAAGAAAATTATTTTGTCAACAGAAAATAATCATCGTAGATTGCACATAGCTGAGTGGTGGTTAGAAATGATATTTATTACAGTGTGCAACATCGCGACTTTAGAAGCTCTATATCGCGCGATGCTCTTTTGTTAGCAAGGCTGGTTTTCGCCCGAGTGCTCATGGGTTGAATGACAATAACAATGGCGCCGGTTACGAATGCTTCCCTCGCATAGAGAGTGAAAATTAGGCTTTGCGTGAGTTTACAAGCGCGGCTGGGCACATCGTGTACCCAGGCGAGGTGGGTGTGCTCGAAAACGAAGATCAATGCAAGTTTTGGATTCAAAATCGGCTGTTTTCGGCGGATAAACTGCCCGCCGTGTTTCTGCAGGTGGACCAGCGGTTCTTTCAATATCAGTCTGCAGGGCTGTGGTGGGAGGCCGTGTAACGCCGGTAACACACAGCCCTGCCATGCAGAGCTAGTTGCTTCCATGCTTGAACATTCTTAACTTCGAGAAAACATTGAATACCGCGGACTTAGCAAGCGAGGCGTGCTTCCCTCACATAAGTCATTACACGTGCAGGTCCAACATTGCCATTGTTAGACGATGAATGTATTCCAGCTTGCCATGACATCGTCACCTCCGCTTAGTACATAAGCAAGTAAATAAATAAGAATCAACTTCTCCACGATTTGAATTCACGTACCAATTGTATACGACCATTCCGTTGGACACAAATGCCGTTTTAAATTCACATGAGTAGGGCAGTAGATGGCGGCCAAGGGTACGTTAGTAAAGTTCATAGTCCGTTCTACCCCTGACGACCGTTTTGAACCCCGGTTATCTCGACCCTTCAACCCTGGTCGCTTCGCCCCCCCCCCCCATCCCTCCATACATTTCCTTCTGTATCAAAGAGACAAACTTTTATTATAGTCTAGTAAGTTCGATGCTCACAGAGCTCAGCGGGGCCTTACTGAAAGCGAATAAGGCCGTAGACAGAAAATTCTTTGTCTGCAGTCCTTGGACTTTGGAAAAGCCGATCCAGCCAGCCAGGGGGAAAACACAGAAAAAATAAGTGTATTGTTATAAAGTCAATAAGCTCGATTTTTATTTGATTTTGTTTGGAAAAATAATATTTTTATTTCTAACCATGCTAAGATTGTTGTTGGCTTCTTAATTTTCTCTGAAAACCCACTAGCACGCAGACAGCAAACAAAGAATTTTATTTAAAGCGCCTGACACAGAAAACACACTACTCTGGCCTGCAGGTCAGGCCGGCTTAGCCCAGTTCAGCAGACACAGTGGTGCATTATATAAATGCGTTAAACCAGGGACAGGCCAATCGTTGCAGCTTAAGAGCAGGCGCTAGGCAATAGTAAATGTATTTTGCGTATCACAACGACTGATATAGTTTGTAGCACGAAGGGTTATCACAGAAAAAATTCTCCCGGTCGAGACGCAAAATATATATAATGTACTGCCACACAACAAGAAAAAATGTAACGAAGTCTTTTCGATGTGACCATGGTAGCAAGGTCGGGGTGACGACAGCCTGCTACAAACTTTTTAAAGGGGTTTCTTAATTACTTTGATTGAAAGAACAGAGGTCAAAGTGACCTGCTACCGTTACTGAATAACCCTGTACTGACTTCATGAAGAACCGGCTGCACACGGTGAGTATAGCTGATATAACAATATCGATTCATTAACTGATCATGCAATTATAGATTTCCCGCGGGACTCTCTTTTTATTTCTTTGGGAAGGCATATAATACGTAGATGACAAGGACTATGAACGACCCAACCACGCAATGCTTTCTGCAGTCGACTTACTGATACTGAACTCTCCGTTAGAAAATACAACCCCTGTTGACGACGACCGACTCCTGGGGTACGTTGTAATTCAACCACACACCAGCTTATCATTTCCATAGCATGCATAGAGGCTACCCACAATAGCCAATCGGTACATTTTATTCGCACATGCTCAGTCCCTCAGCTACGGTGTCTTGTTCTGGATGGGACCACACACACTGATTCAATGACAGAGAAAATGAACTCATATAAAGTTGCAAACTCTCAGTCGCAGCGAAACAATGGATCCTTGTATTAAACGTACTATTCAAACGATCCTATTTCAGGCGCTGAATCACACTCTACAGTCATTTCGATGCGATTTTCAAAGTACTTTTGGAAAGGAAATCCCACTCTAGTTTCATGGTAAAATTTGTTGTAAATCTGTAGCTTTTAAGATTCAAAACGTACATGTAGATTTTCTGTGTCAAAGACAAAAATAGTTTGGGAAAAGACTACAAGTTGCTTTTGTTTTGATCTAGTGATTTTGATCTAGTGAAGTGGTCCCAGGGGTCTGAATCGAGGCAAGCAACAGGCCGAACGTCATCAAAGTTAGGGTTATTCTTTAGCCCAAAGGGCTTACACTGATTAGCGGAACGGAATGAGCGGAACGGAACGGAACGGAACGGAATAGCCACACCAAATAACAAATTAGTTTCTCTTAATTAGAGTCCATTTTTCG
>LD343853.1:83199-97430 GCA_001465055.1 Ptychodera flava
TTTTGCAGCTCTTTAAATTTGTGCTTTACACCTTTATAAGATCAATGGCCTTTCTTGAGGGTAAATACACTGTAATTGACAATCTGGCCTTCATCGGCATCTCAGAGACGTCGACATTAGTGTATTCCAAACCCTGGAAATACAAACGTGTCAGTTCCGTCAGAAATGTCTGAGACTTACCATTTAGACGCACATGAAAGTTGAAGGTAATGTGACATACATCAAACACTGTACCACATTCATTGTAAGCTCCCTGAAAAAAAGTATCAAAAAGCTGGCTAATTACTTCGCAGTTGAATCTTGGATTGCTTGTTAAGCCTGTAGAAGCAACAAATGCCATCTTAATTATGAAGTTGCTACCTCGGGTTAAAACGATGACAGGATCGATAAAAACGGTTGTTTTGCACATAATTCTTAATAAATTATGTCAACAACAACAAGGAATAGACCTAAGAACATTTAAAGGGAAATGTACTCTATCGACAGTAATTGTTTATTTTGCAATTTTATTTGCATTAAACATGTGTGCTTATTTCTGTTAAGATCTTACTCATATGATCGGGGCGTGATCTTATAATGAGATAATTATTTTAGTAATACAAGTATTTAGTGAGATTGTGTAAAGCTCCCTTGATGTTTTTATTTCAATAGATCTCATTGTCTATATCTATTGTGAGATCGAAGCCACGACTTTGAAGTGTCTGGTACAAAACCAGCTTTCACATGTCCAACGTAATTCAACAACAGGCTCAACGACCCCGCAAACAGTTTGCCATACAATTCTAATACACGGAGAGTTCGGTCATTGATAGAGAATCTGAAAATTATCTCATGGAAAGAAAGTGTAATTAATGTATCTAGCACAAACTTCTTGCACGTACGAATGCTTTGAGGATTCTCTTGTTTGTTTTCATTATGACGAACTAGTGTTCCCCAGGGTAAGAAGTAATAATACAATATATTCTTTTTGGTTCAAGGTGCTTCAACTTGAAATGCTCTGTGTGTCAAATCAAATATATTTCACTATCTCTATAAAAGTACTCTGTTTGTTCTTCAGAAGAAAATTTGAACGATTGCATCCTTATGGTGATGGTCACAATATGCATAAAATATTTTGAATTGCCTATACTGGTATGGTATCTAGCTACTGATTCTATCTCATACATACGTTGGAGATCAATTTTCTTTTACTGCACCCCCTAGAATGCCATCTACTTCATCCCTCTCGAAGTTTCCCCTTATTGGTTTGGAGATACAGTGCTGCCTATCAATACATCTATTTACTCACAGTGCCAAGTGCCATTGTTTGAAATACAAATTGATATTATTTGTCGCTCTTGCTTTTTCATTGTGTTAAATAAGTGTGTGCTAATTTATTCACAAGTACTTTTCTCATAGTTTGTCATCCGTAACACACCTAGCTTTTCCTTGATCCTTGCCCTCACGACTGGGTAATCTAGTACACGCAAGACGTTGTACTTGGTGGTACCATTTCTAAAGTGGCAAAAAAGAGACAGTAATAAATAACACGAACGGAACTCTATCTCTTTGATTAAAGTGTGAGTATCTGCAACTAACACAAACCACCGTGCATGTACCATTGAAGGTTTTCGTGATCTTTTCATGAAGACAAACAAGTCTTCCCCAGGGCAAGAGCAGTTGTACTTTATGTTCATTTATTTGTTGTAGATGTTTTTATTTTCTTTGAAAGACAATTTTCCCATTTAATACTTTGCGTAGGCCACAAACAACTTTCCAATAGCCGTATAACTTTGTATAGGGGGGAGGTTAATGAGCAATGACGTCATTTTTTGAATAGCGCCACCATCGGCTCATGCGGACAGGTTTTGCTTGTCTTGGAATCACGCTCGATTCTGAATCATCAACTGGCTGAAAACATTCTGCACATGCGCAAATCGCAAGACAGAAAGACAACCTTGTAAACAGTGAAAACCCGGTGAAATTCTGTCATTTCTTTCGTAAGTTGCATATTTTTGAAAATCGCTCTCAAAAAATTGTGATTTGCTGAAGTTTTCAGGGCATTTTTTCTGTCCTTTTTAGATGACCTGGAGAAGATTAATGAGATTTTTCATGTGGAAACCGCTAATTTTCCCTGTGACCTGAATACATCACCTAACATTTCCACCCACAACCAAGTCGGGAACGCGACTGTAAATGTATGGAAGAGGATTTTATGCATAGCCTATTTTCCGTCTTTTGGCAAATAGGATTGGCTTGTTTGACCTAGAAAATGGAGGAGGTGAGCGGTGATAGACCCTCTGAGGAGAAGCATAGCTCCATGCTGACACGTCTATGCCGTGTGTGTGGCACACAAGACCTAAAAAAGCCTGCAAATGTCAACTTATATGCCAATGAACTCATGAAGGTGTGCCAGTGCCACCACAATGTTGATCACGTCCGTCCAGGCCTTTCCGAAACCCCGACACCCCCCCCCATGGCAGTACGTACGTATGCATACGGCAAATCGTTGGCATACGACCACAAAATTACCTCAGAAAACTGTTTCACGCTGCACAATTCGATGACCCTGTCCTTGGTAGTAGTTATCCGACTGCTGCAGTCTTTTTGTTGAGGCTTTCCGTTTTTTCCCTATTGCCTTTATCAATGGGACAACGCGAAATGTTTTGCCGTCGCCATTGTTTACATATTGATTTTGTAATTCGCTGGATATTGCGGGGTCAAGCCAGGTCGTAAGCCATGTGCGCATGAGCTCCAAATTTAGCCAGCAGCCTCGGCGAAAAGTTATACGGCCATAGGGCTCTATGGGGAAAGTTGTCTGTCTAGGCTATGATCTGTGGTAGTCAACTATCGTAAACAAATTTTTATATCACTCTTTACACTTCCCACATACTTAAACTTACATTTTGTCAACTGCTTTGTACAATTCTACATTTGAAGTATTTGGTTATATCACTATTTTCATATTTAAGCTAAAAACTGGCGACAAAATCTAGCACAAATTTGAATAGTGAAGATCTATTGCTCATTTTAAAAAGAATATTTATAAGTTTGGTTCTGCAATATGATAGATAAATATGCCGTCACCATGATCATATCCAACTGTCAATAAAACTAATTGGTTTACATTATATCCAAACGTCTTCTGCATTATATTGTAACGTTTCTAACGCTTTTCGGACTATGCTTGCGTAAATCCTTCGTACTCAGATTGACTTTTATCGTTTCTGTCTTATCGTAAAATAGTACTTAAAAATTAATTTCTATTTTTAAATCGTACTACAACAATCTGATTTAAAAATGTTGGAAGAAAGCACTAAACGATAGTGCCTTAGTATTCTCCATCAGTAAGCGGTAAGTTTTAGGAGGGTACATTTTGTTTATGACCGATGTTGCGAACGCTCACGTGATGGTTTAAATGCTACAAACGTATATGAGTGAATGTCAACAATGGGCAAAATACTTTCACTACTTTTGTGTATACAATTGCCGCCGTTCGTTGGAGGTTTTGAAACGAATCATGATAGGCTCTACACACTGGAAAGGTTATCAGAATTATAAAAATAAGCTGATCATAATGGTATTTTATCGCTTTAACAGTCTTGACTTACATTTTAATTCTCAATAACCTTGCTGGAGGGTAAATCTGTTCACATACTTCTGGGCCCAGTTTCGCGGTATATACAGACGTGACAACTGACACTTGACGTGCGCTTTGAGATGAAAAATTGTCATTCTTTAATTTTCTTTGTCTTTCTTTAATAGAAACATTTGTAACTAACATGAGTGCACCTTGTACAATATTTAAAACAATTACAACTTCAAAATTGCGAACATTCGATGCATTCTGAATTAGTCTCCAAATAGAGGGTGAGTCGTCTTATTACATGAAAGAATAAGTGCAGTGCATGCTATCTGTGAAGGACAACATTGGACTGTCATGTCCGTTACAAAAGCGTGGTTTTGCAGCTTCACATAAGGAGCTTTACACCTTTAAGATCAGTGACCTTGCTTGAGAGAAAATGAGTAACAATCGGGCCTCCATTAACGAAGATATTCGTTTGTTCCAAAACCTGGAGACACAAACGTGTCATTTCCCACAAACTGTGTGAAAACTAACCATTGAAAAGCACATGAAAGTCGAAGTTAACGTGACATTTATCAAACACTGCACCGAACTCATTGTTCGACTCCTGAAGAACGTCGGTCGCAGAAAAACTGAATGGTTGGTTACTGCGCAGTAGGAGCTTGGATAAGCCTATTAAGCCCGTAGGAGCAACAAAGGCCATCTTTGTAATACAGTTGCTATCTACATTTCTTCAGTATCACATTCGTTGAAAATGGCTGTTTTGCACAAAATTCTTCATGGTATGAATGTGCCATCGTAACAGTGAAACTGCTGTCTCAGATTAAGACAGTCCACAGAGGTCACCCACTAATTATCAGAGCGCTACATCAAACACAATTTAGGAACTGGATTTACGGAAACTCACAAACAAGACAAGGCAAAGTAAAATTCAAACAATACATGCGTCTCATATACAGTAGAGTGTCTTGAAATGCTTGAAAAGACATTCTTGTACTTGCAATATTCTTTCTCACAGTGGAGACGCTAAGCTGAATAGAGATGCTCGCCGTCCACCAACATCAGATAAATTATCAAGACTCATCCAGTTTGTTGTTACATATTGAAGTACAGAACACACCTTGGAAAGCTTTCATTGGCAGATTTCGAAATGTCATCATCGTAAGTACTGCTTCTACTGTTTGAGTTACAACGCATGTAATTAAGCATTGTTTTTAAACAGAAGGCTTACCAATTTATCACAAGATTAGAAAAATCTCGTCTCTTCTCGTAAATTTTTCATTTCACATCTCAAATACATATGCTTGTTAACATTTCGTGGGTATTGATTTCATGTCAGTAATCTTTGTAATTTGCTAATTTTGAACTCTATACTAGGGCAATTATAAAGAATTGCGCTTCGATGTGCCTCCTAAGAGTGAGCATCCAGTGATTACCTTGAAAATTAGCAAAGCTGGCACTAGCATAGACTCTAGCGCGAAATTGTTAACGTTGTCAGCAAAATTTTTCTGCAGGTGGACATAATTGTCCCCGAAGCTGTCTTTCGACCATTAAAGCAATGTATTCATTGCTCTGATGAAGTTTATGTGTGATGTGTGATGGCGAGTGTGCGAGTGCGAGTGCTTCATGAATTCTACAGCCTGTAGAGGGGTTGCATTCAGAAAAATTGTAACAACTAAGCTCGGTATTGAACCACTCTTGTAAGGGTGGGGATTTGACCGAGTGGTTTTGACTGTGATCTGTAGGTGACTGTGTGCCGTACGTAGTGAGTTTGAATCTGATCCAAAATCTACTGAATTTGTTCTGCATTATAAATTCAACGCTTGTAATTCTGATTCAAAACGTTAAAGTTTTCAGTTATTTCACTTGCCTGTTGCAAAGAGTGCCGTTTTTAATGTTCGTCAGATTGTTGTAAGAAGCTGACTCACATAAGTAAAGTCAATAAGGTCAAAGTCAAATCAACAGTTACCGAGGATGACTGCATGTTGCCAACACAGTTTCTTCAAAGCAATATTTCTCACCAAAGATGACAAGGAAACCCCCTTACACTATATATTTTCAAAAAGCAGAGACTCTAAAGTTTAGTACGGTAGAAGTAGTTTACTCAAAGGATGAAGTGGGTGTATATTTGGGGTAAAAAACCTCAATTTTGGTATTAATGATAAACATTAATTTAAGTCAAAAACTTGACGCTATTTTCTGAAATGCAATTTTTCCCTTAAAAGAAGAGTATATGTAGAAAAAACAACTATTTTATTTATCCTCATTGTAAAATGACAAGGGTTTAAAGACTGACACTCAAAATATTGATTGAGATCATGATAAGCACAATTGAAATGCCTCTTATTCAAAATGTAAGAACTTTATTGCCAAACAAAATAGCCGTTTTGTTATAAAGCATTTAAAGAACATAATGTGAACATTTCAAAAAATTTGACCCAGCCAGAGTGGAGTTAAATTCTTTGAAAAGTTTGAAATTGGGAGGAAAAAGAAGCCAGGAAATCGGGTGATTTGCATACATTTGCAATAATTAACATTTCTTTATCACGCAACTTTCGACTGCTTGACAGGCTACAAGGTGAACCCAACCAACGTTTTCATCTTGGGTTAACAAATTAATTTAAATTGAATAAATATTTGCAAAAAAGTGATTTTTGAGCACGATATGCTGTGTTGGGTGCAGCGCCCCCTTAATCTAAGATGTACTGTTCTTAATGTGTTTTCATTGCGGATTAATTAGACTTGCTTCACGGAGAACATAATTAGGTACAAAATTAGTATTGAACGTTTCAACGAATCTGGTAGGATAAAAGTTTAAGACAAAAATCTCGACTCCTTCGTGTTTCAAAGAGAACTATGTGCATTGTGTTTATACCTTCAAATGTTTCACGACTGTTAACCATTTCGCTTTCCTTTCTTATGAATATTCAATAAACACCTCGCTTCAAATCAGGCTTATATTAAATGTTTATTGTTAAATCTTGTAATTTTTCTTGACACCCTCTCTTTCATGCTTCATTTTCTGTCATAGCCCATTTTGTCCTATTGCTTTCCTTGAGGTCAAAGTGTGATACAATATGTATTATCCACCAATTTAGTGTGAATCCTTAAAAAAGAAACAAAACTTATTTTCAATGTTAAACTCAAAGATCGATCTGATGACAGCTTTGAGGCATAATCTAGCTACGGTTTTTTTAACTCATATGCACACAACATCATTTTGTGTATTTATATTTAACTTTGGCTTCATGTCATTTTTGCATCAGGAGAAACGAGGATCAATGAAGCTTCTTCAGAAAAATTATGGTATTAGTTCTTTCTCTTTCTGCGCCCTCTACAGCGCAGTAAGAGGAATTTGGTCTTTCTCGATGTATTCCATGCTGGCTCGGAGATACATGGCTACCAATCGGTATACCCCCATTATTCAAAGTGACAATACGGATAGTTTTCAATCGGATTCGAACCCACAACATACGGCATCAGTCGCCTAGCTGAGAGGACAAGTTTTGTCGTCTGAGCGAGAAAGTGACACAATTGGTCGCTTTTGCTGTATCGTTATTATGTTAAATATGTGTATGCTTATATATTTACTATGACTTTTCTATATTTTGTGATGCTTAATACACCAAGCTTCACATAGGCCAAACCTTCATCACGGGGAAACGTACATTACGGAAGACGTTTAATTTACACGTACAATTTCTAAAGTGTCAAAAGAGATATGATGAACGACACCGACAGCAACACTACAACTCGTGTTTTGTCCAATGTGACGATGCCAGATATATGGGCGACGATATTTTCTGGAACCATCGAAGTGTTTCTTGCTGTGACAGCATTATTTGGAAACGTACTTTTTGTACTCGTCTTCTGTGGGGAGAAGAAACTCAGAACGACCATAAACACAATGCTGGTCAATCTCAGTATTACTGACTTGATCTCATCCATGCTTGTGTCATCCGTATCTATCGACGCTTTTTTCTATCATCGTTGGAGAGCAAGTATATCCTATTGCCCCATCTACTTTTCCCTCCATCCGATCCTCAGCAGAATTTCCCTTTGGTTGACAACGTGCATCGCTTTAAATCGATACATCTGCATTGTTCATAATGACAAGTATCGAAGACTAAACAACAAACTGATATTGACCCTCATGCTTGCTGTTTGCTGGTGTTTACCTATTGCAGTTAACGTTTACACACACCTTACTAATCCGAGTGTTGCGACGCACGTTCCACGCCTTTTTGGTTGCTCTGGATTCGTTCCAAAATTGTTACTTTTAATGGAGGGCCTTCCAAGTTTGATCACCGTTTTCTGCTACTTCTCCATATATCTGTACGTATGCCGCAGCAGACAGCGAGTACAGGCACATGCTGAGGACGAACGGAATGACCAGACCCATTACATACCAAGTCCGCAAGAGATTCATGCCCTGAAAGTATTTCTTTCCCTTTTCGTGTTGTTGATTGTCGGATATTTGTCAGCGCCTCTTTCTCTTGTAATTGTGCAAATATCAGGCAAGTCTTCACCGTCAGTCAATATTGCGTTTTATTGGTGTATCCACGTTGGTGGTTCCGTCAACCCCATACTCTACGGAATCAGTAGCAAAAGTGTTCGCGACGCGTACGGAACTGTTCTCAAAGGGATGATGACATTCGGTAGGGGATGCTTTACTGCTGACATCGAGCAGAGTAATACCTCATAATGAAAGTTGACAGTATTACATTGACAACTTCTAACATGAAATTCTGACAACACGAGTGAGATAAGTTTAATTACACCTATATAATTGTGCACAGTTCATCAAAGTAAGTTCTCTCAGCCATCATCAGTTTTGCCAAATGTCAGTTACTATTTTTGGTTTGTAGAACATGATCTCTACGGTGTTTGCAAACAACAATGCTTGGTGAGATTTTTTCTTACTTCAGTGATACGTGCTGTGCAATAAAAGTTTCCCCAAAACATTATTTTCTCTTAAAATTATGAACCTTTATACGATATTCCGTCAACTATATCTGAAGGCATCAGCGTTTCAAGGTGTTACTTTTCTTGTTGGTGTATAACCTGTATTGATTCCTTTGCAACATGTGTGTAGAATACCTGTTTTAAATAATTTACTCGAGGGGAACTAATTTGGGATAATTGGATGGTGACGTAAGGTCGTTTTAACCTGCAAATGAACGCTAATCTGCTTTTCTTTTCAATTTACGCACTTGTTTTTATGAGTAATTTGTAATATTGCAAACACTCAGATGTATGGCTCAGAACATTTTTGAGAAATTTGAAAAATATGCAGATCAAATTATCCCAAATTAGTTCAAGTTGTGTTAATTGCGCTCATCGAGTGCAAGATGCTTTTTGTAAATTGACATTCACACCAGAAACTTTGTAATGTTTTCATATTCTTTTTTTAGATGTATTTTGTGTGAACGTTTTCAAATTGTGCTTATCTAAAAGTTATACTTTTCCCCTTAACGTTATTGTAACAATTCTAGTTATCTTCAACTTTCGACAATAGGTTGAATTGGCGCCAAAGACCGTTTTCATGTACTGCTGTAGATTGTAATTCCCTATGTTTTATGATGGAGAAGAGTTGCATTTCCTTCAACAGAGTGTAAGCCAAAGTTTTAAAATGTATTATCTCGGTGTAATTCATTATAATTGGCTGAAATGTATGTGATTGTCAACAATGCTATATTTCTCATTCGCCCTTATTCTGTAATAGAGGGAGGTTTATTACAAATCATTTGAAGGCAGACATCTAGAATGTGCGTCAGAAGGCTTGTTACGGTATAATATTTCGATAGAATCGACGAGGGGTTAGATTATCACATAAATTACGTCAACAACAACGGATGGACCTAGATCATTCAAGAGGAAATTGTATTCTATCAACAGTAATTGATCGATTTGCAAATAAACATCATTTTACACGTGTTTTTTTTGTCTGTTGAGGTCTTATTCATAGGCATCATCTTATTATGAGCCAATTATTAAGCAATGCAAGTATTAGTTAGTGTAAAGCTCTCTTGATATTTCTAATTGAATGGATCCAATTGTTTATATCTCTCATGAGATATTAGGCAAAAAGCTGTGTACAAATCCAACTTTCACATGCATGTTGTAATTCAACACCAGGCGCTATGGCCTACAAACAGCTGGACTTGCAATTGTTACACACCGAGGTATTGGAGCGTTTTAGAGTTTGGTCATTGGCATGGAGTCTGAAAGTTATCACTGAAAGAAAGTTTGATTAATGGAACCAGCACAAATTGCCTTGCGCGTACCGTTACATTGAAGACCCGTTTGATTGTGTCATGATGACAAACTAGTGTTCCCAAGGACAAGCAGTAGTAATGCAATATGTCTTTTTTGTCCAAGATACCAAGTCGTTACACTATTTCCTATATGTTTTGTTCAGCGTGGCTATACAAGTACTCTATCTTTCTGAAGAAAAAAAATGGGAACGAAACCCTAGGATGGTGATGGTTGACCTATGCGTTTTTTTCTGCCTATGTTCGTATGATATATACCAAGTGGACCGATTCTATCTCCTGTCTTCGTCGGAGAACAAGTTTTCCTTACTGCGCAATCCAAAATGCAATCATCTTGATCCATCTCGAGGTATTCCCTTGTTGGCAAGGAGATACATTGTACATTTGATCATGGTTACGAGTGCTATCGTCTCAACGACAAAGTGACACTATTTGTCACCGCTGCCGTTTCATCATTATGTTGAATATGTGTATGCGCACATATTTACTAGTATTGTTTTCATACTTTATCACGTGTATCGCATCCAGCTTCGCCTATATCTTTGCCTGCCCAACGTAGAGATCTACATAACGGAAGACGTTTGATTTGCTGGCACCACTTCTAGAGTGGCAAAAGAGACATGATGAATGACATAGCCAGCGTAAGCAACAGTAACAGCCCATGTTTCGTCCAATGGACGATGCCATCGAAGTGTTTCTTGCAGTTACAGCAATATTCGGAAACGCACTTTTTGTACTCGTCTTCTGTCTGAAGAAGAAACTCAGAACGACACTAAATATAATGTTGATCAATTTCACTGTTACCGCATTTATATCATCCTATGAGGTTATTTCAACTTGACAGAAACCGCAAAAGATGCACCAGGACATAGGCTTATGGCCCGACGAAAATGGGGAGGATAATGCGTTGGGCCAATGTCCTAGTGCATCCTTTGTGGTATTTTCGTAATAGTCGCGCCAGCGGCTTACTGACTACGCATGCGCTTATTCATAATATACTGTGCGAGTAACCGGAAGTGTACCCTTCTTTCGTGGGCGCCGCCATGTTTTTTTTGAGTACTCGTAAATAAACAAATACGAAACAAATTACTATTATATAACTTGCCTTTTATAAAATATACCTCTTTTAAGTTTTATTAGCCAGTAAATGTTATTATGCACCTTGTCGCTGATACAAAATATCGTTAATATAGATAAAGGGAGAAAACTGTCGTGCATATGAACGGGGGCATACGCAAAGAATGCTGGGATTGAATTGTGGAAGAGCGCCCCTGTCTCAATAATTAGATTCAAAAATTGCACGTTTTTAGACGGAACGCTATAGTTTTCAGCTTACAAGTGGAAGGTGGGCAGTGCGGTTACCATTGCGATAATAATGATTGCATAATACGTCCCTTGTTTAACGCAATAGGCTGTTATCATTGTAAAAATTGCCAATTTGTGTCCAAAATTTTTACACGCTACAGAAAATCTATACCTGCCCTGCTGCAGGGTTTGACGTCGTGTACGTACGTGAACTGCTTTCATCAGAGGGAAACTGGGCATAGTTGTTATATAAACGTTTATGAAGTAACAATGACAGTTTATCATGAATCAATATAAATAACATTGCCAATCTTAACCCCTGGCGCGACACCAAGGGCTGAGCCCTATATAATATTAATCTTATTATTATATATCTTAAAATTCGTGATTGAAGCATCAAATACGCCGAGTAGTGACCGTTTTTGTGTCATATCAAGTTATTCTTCGGATTTGGAGCTCAATCGTAGTGTTGAACTCTATCTTGTGTGGCCCTTCTGGATAGCCTGGGAACTACACATACAGAGTGCGAGACGTAATCTAGCACTTGTCCTATGGGTCCCTCGAAATCGTTCAATTGTGAACGCGCATGATATAGCCGCAAAATGTGGGGGCACATGGGAATTGTGTAGGTTGCGGAAAGAGCTTTCTGTGTGGTTTTTTAGCGCACACAAAATTCCATTTTTCTCGGTTCTAGATGTCTAACGAATACAGTATCATCTATATATATACAGTGTCACGCTCTTTTTACCTCTGGCGTCGTAGTGGAAGTAAATTCTATTGTCCCGTCCATTTTTCTCTATCTCTGATCAATTTGGTTGACACCAAGCTTTGCTTTGAATGGATACACCTGCATCGTTCATAATGACATGTATTGTCGTTTCCGACTTCAAAGTTGGCCAATTAGAGGCAAATTACTTATTTCATTAAATGGCATGATGGTGAATCCTACCGTACTACATAATGTGATGGAGAAGCAAAGTTTCTAATCTGTATTGTCTTGGAGCATTTTGACCTTAACATGATTAACGGCCATGTTCAGCTTTATTACAAAACGTTGAAACACAAAAAAATGAAACTTACGTTAGAAGATTTATTACCGGTGAATTTTGACCAACCGTCGACAAAGAATTAGAAAATAAAATAATTACGGAAACAACAGTGGTAGTCCGCTTATAGGAAGAGTAACTTTCTAAATGTAATATGTCTGAATTTCTCAAGACTGAAGAGGACATCGTATTCTGAGTAATTTCCTCTTTGAAATTGTGCATAATTTCCTTGTATTTTTTATTTCTGTCGGGGTTTTAGCCTTATGATTTTGATATGATCATATTACCATAATAATAGGTAATTATTGAGCAATGCAAGTATATATCAGGCCGATAAACCTCGATTGATATTTTCCATTTATGTATGTTGCAGTGTAAGTCAATTACACGGTCGTCGTTACACCTTCATGATAGTAATCTAATAAAATATCCACCGCTATGACCACACATTTACCTGTACATACAGCGCCAATATAGAGGCATAGGAACACTTAGTAATTTTGTCACAGAGATGGAGTGGGAAAAATTATGTCTTGGATTAAAGTCTAATTATTTGTAACGAGCACAAACATCCGTGCATGTGTCATTGAAGATTCTCGTGATCTTTTCTTGAATATGAACAATTGTTCCTAAGAGCAATATGCGCAAGCTTTTAGACGCGGTGGTGAACGATTGTAAACAAAGCTCATATTTCTCACATAATGTAACTCATACTTTGTCAACTCATTCGTATATGCATGCAGTGTCTATGTTTAGTATCACTATCTTCATATTTAAGCTATGAAACTGACGCCGAAAGCTGGGCAAAATTTGAATAGTGAAGACCTGATGCTCATTTTTAAAAGAATGTTAACAAATCAAAACAATAGTACCAAGCCATTATCGACATGATGGTCATAAGTTCCATAGAGACAAATTCGATATGACACACACAAACATCATAGCACAGACAGACAAAACAAGTACCATCACACAACAAAGTCATATCTGTAGAAGAAAAATGTATGGATCCCCGATAACGACAACGGAGAAGTGATATCAGGTGTTTCGAAAATGGCAAACGCATTCTGCCCCTCATGTGGCACCCGACATATATCAACATGTCAGTCAAATATAAGAAGTGGTCTTAATCTGCTGACAATTGTCAGCGATGCCATTTGCAAGAGCAATGGCTGTGTCTCTCTACAGAATCGCTATGTGAACTTCATGCCCTAGCTTAACGAATAAGCTGTGAATAATTGTTGTCTAGGTGCAGAAAATTGCCAATTTTGTAAAGTTGTATTCATCTCTCTTATCATACAGCCAAGTAGACAGGTCACTGTTAGAGTCTATTCTAGCTAATTTCACATACCGTCACCATGATCAATGCTGACAGATGAAAGTAATCGGTTTACATAACATCCACTCGGTTTCTACCCATCTCATTTTCTACCATAATATTTTCACGTCTGCTACGCCCTTCAGACAATCCTTTTGGAAACCTTTCTTACTCGGCTTGACTTACGTCGTTTTTGTCTTATCCTAAGGTGGTATTTAAAGATTCCTGTCTATTTTGAAAAGCATCATTAAAGTATTCATTTCTATTTGAAACACTGTTATGACAATCTGTTTTTAAAATGTTGGGAAAAAATTACGCGATTGCACTTCAGAAAGTTCGAAATGATAGCGCCTTAGTAGTCTTCATCAGTGAGCTGTACGTTTTAGGGGAGAGAAAAGCACTTTCACTACTTTTGTGAATCCGATGCCCTCGTCTTCGCCGTTTCTGAACGATAGTCGCTACGCAACACACAAGGAAGGCTATCAAGTTAACAATAGTAAGCTTATCATAATGGTATTTTGTCGCTTTAACAGGCTTGATGACGTACATTGTAATTCTCAATGGCCATGCTTTAGGGGAAATCTGTTTACAGACTTCGAGAATTAATTTCAAGTGTTTTTTCGCATATAGAGACGTGGCCACTAAAACTTGACCAGGGCCTTGAGATGGCAATTTGTCATTCTATAATATTCTGTATCTTCTCTGTAATAGGACGTGCACAG
>LD343853.1:100592-144676 GCA_001465055.1 Ptychodera flava
ATATATATATATATATATATATATATATATATATATATATATATATATATATATATATATATATATATATATATATAATAAGCTTATTTTCACCGAAAATGTTCAAGAAAATGACTACATTATCAGATATGTATGTAATAGGGATAGTTGAATGTCCATCTTTACATAAATAATAATACTTTCTTCCGTTCAGCATAATTCCCGAGCACTGAGCAATACTACTTATTTAACAAATTAAAAAGTGCATGTATGAATATAATCTTCGAGTCGGTAACATGTTACCGATTAAATAAATTATACTTTCAATGAATGTACATGTTCTTTTGTCGCGCTGATATCCCTGCGATGCTATGTGACCTGCTGAAGTGATCGATCGATACGATGCAATGCATACGTTGGCTCCGACATTGATGAGATATACGTTTTTCCCCTGTTGATGCTATACGTATACCACGTAGGAAAATAATGATGCTATGTGTATGCAATGTGTATGCGATGCAAGAAAAGAATATGATGATGCAATGCGATGCGTCCGAGGGGGAGACGACATTTCTTTATTATAATTCGGGTTGATACAAGAAGAAGTTCATTTTGACCTTTTTTATATAAGAGATATTCTATCCGCTTTTTAGAAGGACGCGTAATTGAAATTGGCGAGAACGACATTTTTTGTGTAATAAGACTCAAAGCCGGCACATATTGACAACATCATACCAAGTGAACTTTCCAACCACTATCGTCAGATCTACCTGCATATTCATCTTCCATGACATACTAGATTGCATACTGGAGTTCACTTGGATAATCCAAATTTTATAAATAAAAGTAAAATCTGTGCGGTGGGTTAGAATAACTTTTGACCTCGTGACACTCGGTCTCACCGGACTTTTTGAGTCGCTTTGATAATTCAACTCTGTAGATTTTCGATCAACTTAGGTGTTGACTACCAGTTAGAAAGATGGGACTGAGAAGGTACCGTTTTGTTCATTTTCGAATCATAACAGATTCTTATTCATCTCAAGGTGACAATCCTTGGTCCTAGATTCTTACAGTGTTTTTTGAATGTTCCTCTATGGTATACTCTCTGCCAATTTGTATCCTTATTTCCCCCATTCCATCCCATTTCCCCATACAAAAGACCATTTCTAATATGAAGCAATAGTGTTACAGTTATAGCAGTGATGAGCAATGTCATTGTGCTGTTTGAAAAAGCTTATAAAACAGCCCAATCTTTTTATGTCATTTTAAAAAAGGTAAACCCAAGATTGATGGTTGTAATATTTTAATTATACCTTCAAATTGCTTCCAATCAGGCTTATATTAAATGTTTATTGTTAAATCTTATAATTTGCCTTTACATTCTCACTTTCATGCTTCATTTTCTGTCACAGCCCATTTTGTCCTATTGCTTTCCTAAACGTCAAAGTGTGATACAGTTTCTATTATCCACCATATTAGTGCGAATCCTTAAAAAAGAAACGAAACTTATTTTCAATGTTAAACTCAAAGATCGATATGACGACAGCTTTGAGGTACAATTTAGCTACAGTATTTTAAACTCATATGTACAAAACATGCTTTTGTATATTTATATTTTACTTTGGCTTTATGTCATTTTTGCATCTGGAGAAACGTGATCAATGAACCTTTCTTCAGGAACATTATGGTATTGAGTTATTTTACTTACTGCGCCCTCTACAGCGCCATGAATTTGGTCTTCCTCGATGTATTCCTTGCTGGCTCGGAGATACATGGCTGCCAATCGATATACCTCCACTATTCAAAGTGACAAGTATTGTCGTCTGAGCGAGAAGGTCACACAATTGGTCGCCTTTGCTGTATTGTTATTATGTTAAATATGTGTATGCTTACTTATGTATTGCGACTTTTCTCATATTTTGTGATGCTTAACAGACCCAGCTTCACATAGGCTAGGCCTTCACTACCGGGAAACGTACATAACGGAAGACGATTAATTTACAGGTACCATTTCTAAAGCAGCAGAAGAGACATATGAACGACACCGACAGCAACACTACAACTCGTGTTTTGTCCAATGTGACGATGCCAGAAGTATGGGCGACGATATTTTCTGGAACCATCGAAGTGTTTCTTGCAGTGACAGCATTATTTGGAAACATACTTTTTGTACTCGTCTTCTGTCTTGAGAAGAAACTCAGAACGACCATAAATATAATGCTAATTAATCTCAGTATTACTGACTTGATGTCAACCGTACTAGTATCATCCGTATCTGTCGACGCTCTTTTCTATCGTCGTTGGAGAGCCAGTTTATCCTACTGTCAAATCCACTTGCCCCTCCATCCAATCCTCGGCAGAATTTCCCTTTGGTTGACAACATGCATGGCTTTGAATCGATACCTCTGCATCGTTCATAACGACAAGTATCGTAGACTAAACAACAAAGTGATGTTGACACTCATGCTTGCTGTTTGCTGGTGTTTACCTATTGCCGTCAATGCTTACAATCATGCTACTAAGACGAACGTCGTGCTGTACGTTGCAGGAATTTTTCCTTGCTTTACAGTGTTTCCAAAAGGGATATTTTATATGGACGTCCTTCCAAGTTTGATCACCGTTTTCTGCTACTTCTTCATATATCTGTACGTGCGCCGCAGCAGACGGCAAGTACAGGCACACGCTGTTGATGAACGGAATGACCAGACCAATTACATACCAAGTCCGCAGGAGATTCGTGCACTGAACGTATTTGTGGCCCTTTTTGTGTTGTTGATTGTCGGATATTTAACAGCGCCTCTTATCCTTGTAATTGGGAATATGTCTGGCAAGGTTTCACCATCAGTAAATATTGCGTTTTATTGGTGTCTCCACGTTGGAGGTTCCGTAAACCCCATACTCTACGGAATCAGTAGTAAAAATGTCCGCGATGCGTATAAAACTTTTCTGAGAGGGAAGAAGATATTTGGCAGGGGGTGCTTTACTTCTGACATCGAGCAGAGTAATACCTCATAATGTAAGTCAACAGGATAACATTTGACAACTTCTGAAATTAAATTCCGTCAACTCGAGAGGGATGAGTTTTAGTATTCATGTATAACTGCGAAGAGTTCGTCAAAGTCATTTCTCTCAGCTATCAGTTTCGCCAAGTGTCAAGTATTTTTGGTTTGTAAAACAAGAGTTCTCTAGTATTTGCCAATAACAATGTTTGGCGAGTGAGATTTGTTGTCGCTTCAGTAATTCATGCAATGCCATATAAAGGCACGTTCTCTAAAACATTATTTCCTCTTAAAATTATGTACCTTTTTACGATATTCCGTCAACTATATTTTAAAGCACCAGCGTTTTAAAGCGTAAATTTCTTTTTGCATATCTATAATGTGTGTTGATTCCTTTGCTACATGTGGGTAGAACACCTTTAGAGAGAATTGTGCTCATAGAGTGCGAGATGCTTTACTGTAAATTAACATTTATGACGCAACTTTTGTATGTTATCATTTGTTCGATTTCAGGGTACTTTTTGTAAACTTTTTCAAATTTTGTTTATTTAAAATATAAACTTTTCCCCTTCAACGTTATTGTAACACTACTAGTCGTCTTAAACTTTAGTTACAATTAGTACAATTGAGGCCAATTACTTATTTCATCCACTGCTGTAGATGGTAAATCCCTATGTTTTATGATCATAATGGAAGAGAGTTGCATTTCTTTCAGCAGAGTATAAGCCAAAGTTTTAAACTGTGATATCTTGGTGTAACTCACTATCTTTGCCTGGAATGTATATGACTGACAACAATGTTATCTTTCTCATCCCTTCTTATTCTCTAATAGAGGGACGTTAATTACAAATCATATGGACACAAAGATCTAGAACTGCGTCAGAAGGTGTACTACAGAGCTATGTCGACATAAAATCGACAAATGGTTAGACATTAAAATTAAATAAACAACAGGGCATGAATCCTAAATTACTGAAGAGGAAATTTCATTCTATCATTAGTAACTGTTTAATTTGCAAATAAACGTATATTCACCCGAGTCCTTATTTCTGTTGAAGTCTTACTCATATGATCGGGGCGTGTTCATATATATGATACAAGTATTCAATGAGATGGTGTAAAGCTCTCTTGATGTTTTTCATTGAATTGTCTGTCATGGGATCGAAGCCACAACTTTAAAATGTTGTGTATAAACCCAACTCTGATATTCCCCGTGTAATTCAACATGACCACACAGACACCGGTATGCTAGCACACAGAAGTATGGGAGCTGTTGACAATTTGGCCATTGGCCTAAGGTCTGAAAGTTCTCTAGTGGAAATAAAATGTATTAACGGAACTAGCACAAACATTGCACGCACAATTGCTTTGAAGATTCTCTTGAAATTTTCATAATGAGGAACGGGTGTAAGTTCACCAGGGCAAGAAGTAGCAATACAATATTTTCTTGTTTGGTCCACTATGCACGTTGGCTTTTCGTAACATGCATAGCGCAACTCAGATTGCTTTGTCTCTATCAAGTTATACTCTGCTAGTCAAACCAAATATAGCTTATCGTTGCTATACATTTACTCTGTTCTTTCCTCAGAAAAAATCAGAACGACTACATCGTTATAGTGATGGCAAACCTTTGCTTGAAATATTTTGTTTTGCTTATACTGGTATGATATGCAACCACTGATCCTGTCTTCGTTGGAGATCAAGCTTCTCTTACTGTATCATCCAAAATGCCATCTCGACGTATTCCCTAGTTGGTTCGGAGATACACTGCTGCCCAGCAATATATTCTCATTACTAACATGCTTTACTAACGTGCTATCGTCTAAATGACAAATTGACACTCTTTGTCGCCTTACCTATTTCATTATTATGTAAAATAAATGTGTGCATATGTATTTACTTGACAATGTGCTTTTCTCACACTGTGTCATGAGTAAAACTCAAGGCTTTGTATAAATCCTCGCTTTAACGACGAGGAAATCTAATGAATGAAATACATTGTTGAACTTGCTAGTACTATTTCTAAAGTGGTAAAGGACACATCATAAACTACACCAACAGCGTAAGTAACGCTACAACCAATGCCATGGATGACAACAGTTCTAGAGTCATCGAAGTACAATGTCAACAATTATTCTTCCAAGTTTTAGTGCAACTGCAGTGTGGAACGCTACCATGTACATGCTTCTTGATAATCTGTGAAGTACATATTCATAGCGACACATAGTGTGGCACTTACTCGATGGGTGCCTTGAATCCTTTCAACAGTGAAGGCGCAGACACAGCCTCGCGGAGTGGAGTGCCAAGAAATGATAAATGTTACGGAGTGGGCGTTCCGTACGGCTGTTTTAGTACATACACATTTCTATTCTTCTCGAAAGTACATGTATAATAACTACTATCATTATACACCTGCGTCTTTTACCTATAGAGTTTCGTTGTACAGTAAGTTTCGATATCAGGGGACGCGAAGTAAAATAACTTAAGGTGTTGTTGGACGCTTTTCGACCTTTGATTATATTAACACCTTTATGTCAACACAGGGAAAAATAAGAGAAAACTTTCAAATTTTCATAAAAAAATATAGTTCGAAACATTCAGTACTTTACGCAGTGAATAATGGTCATTCAAAAATCGGAGAGTTTGAGTAAAATTGTGCTGCTAAACTACAATTTCTACTGTAACACGATTGGAACTAATTTTGGATAATTGGATGGTGAAGTATTGTCTGTGTAATTAGCAAAATTAATGTAAGCTCGTATGCTTTTTCTTTTTGAGTTACACACTTGTTTTAATGAGTAATTTGTAATACTGCAACATTCAGCTATATGGAATCTTACACTTTTGAGGAATTTGAAAAATATGAATATCCATTTATCCCAAATTAGTTCCAATCGTTTTCTATGTGTACTGCGCTGCGCGGGTCGACATTTTGCACTAAGCGGGATGAATCGTCGTACTGAATGAAAGACTTCGTGCAGTGTACGCTGAATGCAAAGGCCGAAAGTGAACTGTCGTGTCTGCGACAATAGCGTGGTATTCAAGCTTTTACATTTGCACTTTACATCTTTATAAGACAAACAGCCTTGCTTGAGGGTAAATAATTGAAAATCTGGTCTTCATTAGCATCTCGGAGACGTAGATATTAATGTATGAATTCAAAAAGCCCAGAGATACAAACGTGCCATTCCCGACAATTTATCTGGAGACTAATCATTAGAAGCACATAAAAGTTGGCGTTGACTTGACATATATCAAAGGCTGCACCAAATTCATTTTTAGATTCCTTAAGAACGTCTCAGCTATGAATAGTATGTTATGGCACAGTAGGAGCTTTGTTGGGCCTAGAAAGCCTGTAGGAGGAACAAGTGAAATAATGAAGGTGCTGCCTCGTCGTAATTCAGTTACACACTGGACAAAAGTGTCTGCTGTGCACATACATGCAATTCTTAATGGCACGTAAAGTGCAGGAGGATTATTTTATTAGCAGCCAATGTCCAGTCTCGGATTAACACAATTCAACGCACTCATCTAAAGGTTACCTACTAATTATCGAAATGCTACATCAAAGCGCAAACATAGGACTAGATGTACGGAAACTCAAAAAGAGGACAAATCAAAGTAAAACGCAAATGTTTCCTTCGTCAGTTGCGCGGTGGAATTTGTGAAATGCTTGAAATGTTTTGAAATCATACATGTGTAAGAAAAGGAGCGTTTTACACATTGTAAACAGACTGAACAACAACAGGGACCACTTGTCCGTCTTTGAAGGAGTGTCTTTTGAAAAGACACTATTGTACTTATATTATTCCTTCCAAGAGAGAAGACGCTAAGATGAAAAGACTCGCTTGGCGTCCACCCGGATTAGATGAAGCATCCAGATATATGCAGTATTTTGTTACACAGTTAAGTACAGAGCAGCCGTTGGAAATTTGCCCCTGGCAGATTTCGAAATCATTAATGTTATTATCGTAAGTACTCCTGCTTCTGATGAATAAGTTGTAAAATATGTAAACCACCAATTTTGAAACAAAAGACATATAAATTATACGGAGAATAAATAAATCGCGTCTCTTATCGCAACTTTTTTATTTCAAGTATCAAATACATGACCTTGTTACAATTTCGCGAGGAGTTATTACATTTCAGCAAGCTCGGTACTTCGCTAATTTTAAACTCTATATTGGGTAATTAAAAAAAATACTTCGATGTGCCACTCAAGAGCGAACACCTGTTTCTTATCTTGAAAATTAACATAGATGACACTAGTATAAATTCTGGCTCGAAATTGTTCAGTGGTTATTTCTGCTTTGGGACAATTAATATAAGACTGACAGGTAGAAATTTGTTGACCTAGTTGCTTTGCAATAGAACAATACAGTTTAATCTTATCATTTTGTAACCTTACACCCAACCCTTTGTTTGCTTGTAATAATGGCGGTAGTATTATCAGAGTACCATAATTGATTACTCTGGCCACTAACTAGTAAAGTTTTGTGATCCTATCATTTTTATCTGTTCAACAAACCACTATGTCAACCATGTAGTACAATGTATCATTGTATCAAAGTCGGTCAACAACAGTTTTTACTCTCCATTGAATATACATTTTTATGTGAAGATAAACGTGTTCATTTCTCGATATCGAAGATATTCAGGAACCCATTTTCTATCCCGTAGAAAACCAACGATCAGATGTATCTTCATTACTATGCAGAAGTTCAAACTTTTTTATTATCTCAAGTATTTTTCTACATAGAAACTCAACATGTGTTCTTCTCATGATAAACGTTAAAATGCCCAGTTATTTCACTCGCCCGGGTGCAAGAAGTATCATTTGTAGGCTAATAGTAATTACATGTTATAAAAAGCTGAATACACATATATAAAGTCAATAAGGTCAACGTCAAATCAATGCTTACCGAAGACGACTTCAGATTTGAAGATCGTATGGGTACGAGTTAATTTCATGATAGAATTGTGAGAAGAAAATTAAGTAAGGTATAAATAAACTTTTTTTAAATATCTGACACCCTCAAGCGGTGAAGTTACATGGAACTGCCTAATATATTGTCAGTATCACGTGATTTCATTTTACTTTAAGCTCAATAGAGCTTCCTTCTATATTACTCATTGCTTTGAGTTTTTGAAGTATACCCTTCATCTCTATTAATGATACAAGCTAATATCGCTGTATACATTGTAGTCGAATCTCATCGAGTTATGAAATACTCTATTATTTGAAACTTTTACAGTGAATATTTGTACTCACAAGCGCTATATGCTTTCAAAAATATCGAGAATGATTGTGTTTATTTTATCTAGACGTTCAACCTACAGTCGCACACAAAGTATTCCCCGGATCATCGTGTTTTATATATTTCATTGTTAAGTGTAACCGTCCATATAAATAAATAAGCTTAACTGTACCTACAATTTGTCAAAAAGGTTGTAATATTTGAATTGTGTAATATTTTCCATCCAATATTCAAAGTATTGATTTTTTTGTTTCTTGTGAAAGTTCAATAAACATCTACACGCTTCAAATATTAAAGGGGTATATGCATTGTCATTGTTTTAATCTTTACACTTGAAACTGCCCTTGACTTTTCAGTTTTTCATGCTTCTTTTAATTCACAGCCAATTCCATCTTGAATTGTCTTATTGCGTTCTTCATATTTGAAGTGTGATACAGCTTCAATTTTCTACAAGTTTAAGCACAATTCTTTTCTTTCCAAAAACGGAAACGAAACGCATTTTCATACGGCAAACTTTGTAAGCAATGCGATGTCAGCTTTGCGGCACAACATAATCTTGCTACAGTTTCATCTCACATGTACAAAATGTCCTTTGTGAATTAATATTTTCCTTTGGGCAATGTCATTTTTCTATCAGAAGATACGTGACGAATGAAGGCTTTATAAACTTTACGGTATCAAGTAGTTTCTCTTATTGAGCCCTCCACAACACCATTTACTTGATCCTTCTCGAAGTATTCAAGTGTTGGCTCGGAGATAGATGGCTGCCAAACCATAGCTCTCCATCACTCAGAGTGGCAGTCGTCTGAGCAACAAAGTGACACTATTGGTAACGTCTGTTGTTTCATTATGATGTTAAATAAGTGTATGCTGATATGTTTTTACCAGCACTTTTCTAACACTTTGTCATGCGTAACACACCGAGCTTCATGTCATCCTCGCCTTTATGACGGAAAATCTACATACCGGAAGACGTTTAACTTGGTGGTATCATTTTTAAACTTGCAAAATAGACATGATGAACGCCACCGACAGCGTAAGCAACAGTACAACCCCTGTTTCGTCCATTTTGACGATGCCAGAAGTATGGACGACAACATTTTCTGGAACCATCGAAGTGTTTCTTGCAGTGACGGCAATATTCGGAAACGCACTTTTTGTACTCGTCTTCTGTCTGGAGAAGAAACTCAGAACGACCACAAACATAATGCTGGTCAATCTCAGTATTACCGACTTGATTTCAACCATTCTAGTGTCATCCGTATCTATTGACACTTTTTTCTATCGTCATTGGAGAGCCAGTATATCCTATTGCCCCATCTACTTTTCCCTCCATCCGATCCTAGGTAGAATTTCCCTTTGATTGACAACATGCATGGCTTTGAATAGATACATCTGCATCGTTCATAATGACAAGTATCGTAGACTAAACAACAAACTGATATTGACACTCATGCTTGCTGTTTGCTGGTGTTTACCAATTGTTGTCAATGCTTACAAACATGCTACTAGGACGAGCATCGTGACGTATGTTGCAGGAATTTTTCCTTGCTCTGGAGTGTTTCCAAGCGGGATAGTTTATATGGAAGTCCTTCCAAGTTTGATCACCGTGTTCTGCTACTTCTTCATATATCTGTACGTACGCCGAAGCAGACGGCAAGTACAGACACACGCTTTGGATGTACGGAATGACCAGACCCATTACATACCAAGTCCGCAGGAAATTTGTGCCCTGAAAGTATTTCTGGCTCTTTTCATATTGTTGATTGTCGGATATTTGGCAGGGCCTCTTATGCTTGTCATTGCACAACTACATGGCACGTCTTCACCGTCGGTCTTTGTTGCACTTTATTGGTGTATCCACGTTGGAGGTTCCGTCAACCCCATACTCTACGGAATCAGTAGTAAAAGTATCCGCGACGCTTACAAAACTGTTCTCAAAGGGAAGATGACATTTGGTAGGGGATGCTTTACTGCTGACATCGAGCAGAGTAGTTCCTCATAATGTAAGTCAACAGAATAACATTGACAACTTCTAAAATGAAATTCTTGCAACTCATTTGAAAGCAGACATCTGGAACGTTCGTCAGAAGGCTTGTTAAGGTATAATGTTGACATAGAATCGACAAAAGGTTAGATAATCACATATTACGCCAACAACAACGAATGGACGCTGGATCTTTCAAAAGGAAATTGTATTCTATCAAAACTGCTTGATTTGTGAATAAACATTATTTTTCGCATGTGGTGTTTTCTGTTGAGGTCTTATTCATGTGATCGAGGCATCGTGTTACTATTACCTAATTATTTAGCAATACATGTGTTACTAAAACAGTGTAAAGATCTCTTGATATGTTTAATTGAATGGATCCGCCTTTTTATATATCTCATAGGATCTTAGCCAAAATGCTATGTACACTGGATATTGGTGTTGAGTCTGAGAGATATCTCCGAAATATTAATTAATGGAACCAAACACAAATCTTGTTGCGCGCAGTATTACTTTGAAGACCCTTTCGATTGTTTCATGATGACAAACTAGTGTTCCCCAGGACAAGAAGTAGTAATGCAATATGATCTGTCCAAGATGTTCGGTCACTTCATTATTTCCCATAAGTTTTGTTTGGCGTTGCTGTACAAGTACTCTATTTTTCTAAAGAAGAAAGTCAGAACGATACAATATGATAGTGATGGTCGGCCTATGCGTAATTTGTTTCTGCCAATACTCGTATGATATGATATGATATGATATGATATGATATGATATGATATGATATGATATGATATGATATGATATGATATGATATGATATGAGATATGATATGATATGATATGATATGATATGATATGATATGATATGATATGATACGATATGATATGTACCCATTAGACTGATTCTATCTTTTATCTTCGTCGGAGATCAAGTTTCTCTTACTGCGCAAATCCAACATGCATTCTCCTTGATCCATCTCGATGTATTCCCTTGTTGGCTCGGAGATACATTATACATTTGATCACGCAGACGAGTGCTATCGTGACAACGACAAGGTGACACGATTTGTCACCCTTGCCGTTTCATCATTATGTTAAATATGTGTACGCTTATATATATTTACTAGTGCTTTTTTCATACTTTATTATGCGTATCGCATCGAACTTCGCCTTTATCTATGCCTCCACGACGTAGAAATCTACACAAGGGAAGACGTTTAATTCACTGCACCATTTCTTAAGTGGCAAAAGATACATAATGAAGACAGCGACAGCGTGAGCAACACTACAACCCATGTTTCGTCCAATATGACGAAGCCAGATATACTTTCTGGAAACATCGAAGCGTTTCTTGCAGTGACTGCAATATCCGGAAACGCAATTTTTGTACTCCTTCTCTGTCTTGAGAAGAAACTCAGAACGACACTAGATAATATGTCGATCAATCACACTATTACCCACTTGATATCATCCTATGAGGTTATTACAAGACAAATACCGCAAAAGATGCACGGGGACATTGGTTTAAGACCCGATGACAAGGGGGTGATGCGTTGCGCCAATGTCCTAGTGCATCATTTGTGGTATTTTCATTATAATCTTATTATAATATATCTCAAATTCGCGACTGGATGTCAACAGTTATTCTTCCACATTAAGGCGTAAAATTAAATGCAGTGTGGAACGCTATCTTGTGCGCCTTTTTTGATAGCCTGTGAACTACACATACAGAGTGTGAGACGCAGTCTGGCCCTCGTCTTATGGGTTCAATCGTTCAATTATGAATGCGCAATTATGAACGCGCATGATACAGCTGCAAAATGCGAAGCGCCAGGAAACAGTGTAGGTTACGGAAAAAGCGTTCTGTATAGCTTTTTTGCGCACGCAAAATTCTATTTTTCTCGACGGTAGATGTATAACGAATACGGTATCATCTGTATCTATACACGCTCTTTTTATCTTTTCATCTCCGTTGGAGACGCGGTATTTTCTATTGTCCCATCCAATTTTCTCTCCCTCCGATCCAAAATCCGTTTGTTTGACACCACGCAATCGCTTTTAATCGATACATCTGCATCGTTCATAGTAACAAGTATCGTAGACTAAACAACAAACAGATATTGACCCTCATGCTTGCTGTTTGCTGGTGTTTACCTATTGCCGTCAACGTGTACACATATACCGGTACTATTAAGCCGAGCGTAGGGATGTCCGTGCTCTGGAATCTTTCCAAATAGGCTGTTTTAATTAATATCTTTCTAAATTTGGTTGTATTCTTTTACCTATTCTTATATTGTTCGTACATTACAACAAATCCAACTTGAAAACATTAACATTTGGCACGATTTTTCGTTACTCGAGAAATACGTCCGATGCAATTAAACAAGTATTAACAACAAAGTGCAACTTTCTTTTAACGTTTGTGGGTTCAGTTTGTTACATGTGAGTAGAATATCGTTTTAATGATTTTTGCTCGTAAAGTACTTGATGTTTATTGAAAACTGACTATTAATATACAAGTTTTGTTTATTTCCGTTTTCAGAAACATTTGCATCTCTTTTTCTCACATGTATGTTTGAAGGTTAAAAGATTGGTACTCGTTTTGGACTTCAAACGTTGGTCAGTTACAGGTGCATTACTTATTTCAGTAAATAATATAGAAAGTGAATCCCTACCGTATAGCATGATGGAGAAATGTTAACGTCTACATAAGCAAAGTATAAGCAAAGTTCTAACCTGTATTTTCTCGGAGCACTTTGATTCTAACCCTATTAATGGCCATGTTAAGGTTTATTACAAAACGTTGAAGCACAAAAAATGAAACCTACTTTAGAAGATTTATTACCGCTGAATTGTGACCAACCGTCGACAAAGATTTAGAAAATCAAAATAATTACGGAAACAACTACAATGGTTGTTCTCTTATAGAAAGAGATACTTTTTAAATGTAATGTGTCTGAATTTCTCAAGACTGAAGAGGATACTGTATTCTGAGTAATTTCCTTTTTGAAAAATATCATAATTTCTTTTTATTTTTTATAGCTGTGGAGGTTTTAGCCTTATAATTTGGACATTATCATATTATCATACTATGAGGTATTTATTGAGCAATGCAAGTATTTATGAGGCCGATACACCTCGATTGATATTTTCCATTGAATGTATGTTGTAGTGTACGTCAATTTTATGGTCGACGTTACACTTTCACGATAGTGATCTAATAAAATACCCACCGCTATAACCACACAAATACCTGTACATCCAGCGCCAATGTACAGAGGCATAGGGGCACTTACTAATTTTGTCACAGATATGGAGAGGGAAAATTATGTCTTGTATCAAAGTAGTGTTTGCAACGAACATAAACCTCTGTGCATGTGCCAATGAAGATTCTATGAAAATATTCTTCAAGACGAACAAGTGTTCCCGAGAGCAAAATTCTGTTATTTTATTTGTTATAGATGGTTTGGTCATTACATTGTTTCATAGGAAAGACAATTTGCCCGTGAAACTTCTGCGCGAGCTATATATGCGGTAGTCAACGATTGTAAACAGAGCTTATATTTCTCACATAATGTAACTTATTTCCTGTCAGCTAATTGGTAGAAGAATGTACATTTGAAGTATTTGTAACTGTCTATTTATCATACAGCCCTAGTAGACAGGTCACCGTTAGAGTCTGTTCTGGCTAATGTCACTAATATCACTATTTTCATATTTAAGCTATGAAACTGACGCCAAAACCAAGGCAATATTTGAATAGTGAACACCTGTAGCTCATTTTTAAAAGAATATTAACAAGTCAGAACAATTATACCAAGCCATAATCTACGTGGTACTCAAAAATTCTATTGTGACAAATTCGATATGACACACAAACATCATAGCACAGACAGACAACAAACGAGTACCGGTACACACAACAAAGTCAAGGGTTAATCTGCCGACAAATATCAGCGATGCCATCAGTGATCACGTTACACTTATCTATTAGTCATGACACCTTCCAATAAGTGTTTGAATGTAGACACAAACCCTTTCCTCGAGTGTCCATGATTTACATGTTTGCAAGAGCGATGGTTTTTGTCTCTCTACAGAATCACTTCATGCCCTAGCATAACGAATAAGCTGTGGATAATTGCTGTCAAGGTGTGGAAAATTGCTGATGATAGAGTTGAAATCATCTGTTTTATCATACAGCCCTAGTAGACAGGTCACTGTTAGAGTCAGTTCTGGCTAATGTCACATACCGTCACCATGACCATAGCTGACAGATGAAAGTATTTGGTTTACATTAAATCCACACGGTTTCTACGGATCTCATTCTCTAACATAATATTTTAACGTCTGTTAAACCCTTTCGGTAACCTTTCTTACTCGGCCTGACTTATGTCATTTTTGTCTTATCCTAAGGTGGTATTTAAAAATTCCTGTCTATTTTGAAAAGCATCATTAGAGAATTCATTTCTATTTGAAATACTATAACGACAATCTGTTTTTAAAATATTGGAAAAAATACGCAGACCGTACTTCAGAAAGCAAGAAATGTTAGCGCCTTAGTAGTCTTCATCAGTAAGCTGTACGTTAAGGGAAGAGAAAGACACTTTCACTTCTTTGGTGAATCCTAGGCCGGTATCGCCACCGTTTCTGAACGATAGTCGCTAGGCAACACACAAGGAAGGCTATCAAGTTAACAATGGTAAGCTTATCATAATGGTATTTTGTCGCTTTAACAGGCTTGATGACGTACATTGTAATTCTCAATGGCCATGCTTTAGGGGAAATCTGTTTACAGAGTTGGGGAATTAGTTTCAAGGGTATTTTCGCCACTGAAACTTGACCTGGGCCGTGATATGGCGATTTGTCATTCTATGATATTCTGTATCTTCTCTGTAATATGACATACTCAGGTAAATAAGATTGCACCAGGCTAAATTTCCTAAATAATTACAACTTCAAAATTGCAACATTCGGTGCATTCTGAAGTAGTCCCCAAATACGAAAAGCAGACGAAAATTATGTGTCGACCCTCTGGTTCACTTGGCATACATATATATATATATATGCTTATGCTCTTTAAAGTCACTCTTTGATTCGAGTTTTTCTTTTGTAAGCTTATTACAGAAAATAAATTCCCTCATTGTCCCATAGAAATATTTTAATAGGTGTTGTTGTTATGGGATTGATAGGCTGCCGCATTCTATAGTTGAAAATGAGCCGTAAAATAATTTCGAACAGCGGAAAACTACATCGTATACAATTGAGAGTAAACATGGAAATATGTGTATAATGGACATCTTCGTCTTGGATATTCGTGAGACATGCTGAAAAGGGTGAATCGTCTCATTAAATAAAAGACTTAGTGCCAGTGTATGTTAGCTGTGAAATTGGACTGTCGTATCTGTGTCAAAAAGCGTGGTTTTGCATGCAGCTCTTTAAATTTGTGCTTTACACCTTTATACGATCAGTGGCCTTTCTTGAGGGAAAATACACTGTAATTGACAATCTGGCCTTCATCGGCATCTCAGAGACGGAGACATTAGTGTATTCCAAACCCTGGAGATACAAACGTGTCAGTTCCGCCAGAACTGTCTGAGACTTACCATTTAGACGCACATGAAAGTTGGATGTAACGTGATATACATACAGGTAATGTGATATACATCAAACACTGCACCAAATTCATTGTAAGCTCCCTGAAAAAGTCTCAAAAAGCTTGCTAATTACTGCGCAGTAGAATCTTGGATGTGCTTATTAAGCCTGTAGGAGCAACAAGTACCATCTTAATTATGAAGTTGCTACCTCGGGTTAAACCGATGACACACTCGATAAAAACGACTGTTGTGCGCATAATTAATGCTTTGCAAGTGCAGGAGCGCTATTATAGGGTCTACCAATGTAATCTGAATAATGGTTCAGCTGTTTCAGATTAATACACTGCAACACATACATATAAACGTTTTCTACTAATTATCAAAATGCTATATAAATACGCAAATTGGCTCGGTCTATGGAAACTCAAAACCAAGACACATCACTGTTGAATGCAACGGATTCTTACATTATGGTCAGTAGAATGTTTTCGCGGTAAAGTTGAATGTGCAAATTTAGTAAACAAATTATGTGAAAGATAAAGGTGACAGTCATATTTTTGTCCGAGGTGACACATCTGAAAGGCTTTCATATTGGAAAAAAAGTTTTCTTTTGAAGCAGATTCACTGGGAACATTTAACCTCTATGGAATCTTATTCATCAATAATTTGTATCATCGCCTCCAACATTTTTCATAAATTTAAATTATTGAAGAAAATATTATTCAACGTAGTTTGTCTGTAATATGTGATTCAACATTCTGTTTCTGAAATTTTCATAAAATTATTTGTCCATTTTTTGCTCGAAAAATTTTCTCTGTAAAGGCCATTCTTGGCGATCACGATCACACATTACTTACCAGAAGCAAAGCGCAGGCGAATTCATACTTTGCTTGTTATATTATGGCGGTTCTGTGACTGACTTTCAGTAAATTGTAGCGAAGTAGTGCATCAGCAGTCAAAACAGCTGAGGCTAAATTCGAAATCTTAAGGCGATACCGAAGGGTTCAAGTATCTAGGCAACGGTTGCTAAGGAAAATTTGTCAAGTCCACGAAAGTAAGAGTTTTTGTGTATTTATTGACCCGAAAATGCAAAACAATGTCACCAGAGAACAAAGCAGAGGCAGGGTTGACGGTCATGGAACGCGTGACGTCATAGATATGCAGATTAGCACAGCATGTTTTTGAAAAGATTAAGCCACTCCACATTTGCTCAAAATCCCCTGAAATTTTACACAGTGATACATGACATATCCTTCAAAGTCCCAGTAATATATTTGGTCAGGTGTGAAACAAACACTATGTATTGGAACGGCTACAATCTTCTTTGTAATTTCGTACAATCTTTAATCCTATTCCTGCCCTATCTCAACGATTATTGAGAATTTTCTAAAGCGCATTCTTAGCCTTATTTATCTTGGCGGTGTCTACATTTCTGCCAAAATTCATTTCAACAGATGGAAACTGGCTGACTTGAAAGCTTTTAAACATTTTCACAAGAGCAGAAGGCAATGGTGCCTAGAAAACTATGTAAGCTTAAATGGTAACGATTTTCACGTGCATTTGGAACACTGCCAGCCTTTATAGCGATCGCTTGCGCGTTGAATCCTTCGTCTCGCCTTAAAACGAAGTAGTCTAACTATTGTAATTTTTGTGACTACGATCCCTCCACCCGATGTTAAGTTTGTGAGTCTTTCAAACATGCGCACTCACATTTATAAACCTGATTAACGTCGTGGAATTGCCCTGCCTGGCGATCTCTGGAAAGATAACCGGTAGTCCTAACGACGACGGAACATGCCTTCGGTATGTTACATTTTTAAATGTTTCAACCGTCCCCCTTCTTTGTCTCAGATGAAAAATGCAGAATTTTGGATCGCACAATACTTGTTCAAACAAAGACTGGCACAAATGTGAAAGGGTAAAGTTACGCTCGCTACCGCAGGCACGACGAGTAATTGGAATCATTACATTTATTCTGTAAAGCATTATTTCAAAATGCATCTTTAAAGAGTTGTAAGTATGTCAAACACTACACTCTAAAACCATATTTGTATCTAAACAGAACTAAACTATTATTCCTTAATGTTTGAATCACAATGAGTTCGAGTTCTGTTTTCTTCATGAGAATATAATGAGAAAAATATCTAAACTAAAACATTCTTGATGTCTGAATAACATTGCATTCCTTCTTTTCTAAAATAGTATCTCTTATAGATTTTTAGGTGTTCTTGCATCAGGAAGAAAATGAGAGAAAATCGTGCATACTAATAATATTTGGTATAGCGAAATAACTGTATGCAATTCGGTTATACGGCTAATTCTATATTCGTAGTTTTAAACTTAAAGGCCCAATAGCTGTATCTTTTGGCATTATATTTGCAATTTTACTTCCAAACTAAAACAAGTTCATGGGAATGTACTCTTTGAGGGGTGTTTATACAAGTATAATAAACTCGTCTGGGACTGCAAAACAAATATTAAACATTTGCTCAAACATAAAATGGCGCCCTCATGCAAATAAAGCAAAAACACTGTACGTCGTGCATTTATGCACGGGAATCGTTACATAAACAATAGAGTAGTCCAATGCATAGTGATGAATGTTTTCCACTGAGACATAATTTGTTTGTTTTCTTTGTAATGTTACTACTTTTTTAAATGGCGGGAAATCAAAATAATGGTTAAAATTTAAATTCACTTGTCCAATGTTTCAGTAGTAGAAGACTATATCCTTTAAATTTGTAGAATTTAAAGAAAACCAGAGAAAATAGAAAGCCTTTTTCAGGTCAACAAATTTCAAGAGATACAGCTACAGGGGCTTTAATTTTTCATACTGACCCAACACATCACTTTAATTGCAAATATCAGATATCAAACCTCCAGTTACATTTAAACCTTACATAATAACAACATGATCGCAGACAGGTAAAATGAAATTGCCAAAAATTAAATCAAAACACTGTGTCCGATTCAAAAATGTCTTGGCTGTACCAGACATCGTGCTGCATAAACATAGACTTTCTCTAAGTAAGAAAACGTGAAACATTGACATTTCTGATCAAAGAAATATGTTAGGAGAATGATTATATCGAATGCTTATCATGAAAGACTCAGTACACTCTGAGAAGTATTGTTTTGTAAAACAGGGCATTAATATCCTGTGATGCTTCTTTTGCTTCAATACGTATTTGTAGTGGAAGTTTCATTGTTGTCTCGAGTTTTTTGCACACGGTGAATTATCAACAGAGACCCATTAGACTAAAGCGACAAAAACCCAAGATGCCAGAAACAGTAATACTGATTCTTAGGTAAAATCACTGCACGTAAACAAATGTATGTATATTACCAATGTCACATGTGTCATTTTAATAAAATTGCGCCACCCTTCCTTCTCTCCCTATCTTTAATCTATTGAATTAGGTGACTATGACATTTTGACAGCTTGTTCACTTTTTCTATTGATATATTGTTGTGCACAGAGCCGTGTCAAGTTCGCACTCTACATCTGTTTCTGAAGTATGAACACTACTTTGGTTTGCGACCTTAATAAGCTAAATTAAAGAGTGTCCCCTGGGTATAACGGAACTGAAGATTAAACTGAAAGATTCAGTTTGAAAATTAAACCATACACTAAAGAGGTCTTAACATTTTAGTCAATATCGAAAGTTAAATAAAAAAATCAGGAATAGACAAAAAAATTAGGAATAGACAAATTAATGTACCATGAACGCACGTCACACATGCAAAACTATCAAAGAAATTACAAACACAAGGCAGTAATGTTGCTAAATGTAATACCTACTCATAGTATGGGCAAGCATGTTATCAGGCAAAAATAGATCATAGCCTTTCGAAGAATTACAATGCGACAGCCTGTAGTTCTTTGCTCTACTATTTACCCTTTCGAAAAAGCTTGTAACCTCTAGGGTTGAATGTCCCTCAGAAACATGATTTTTCACCATTGTATTTTGAACATTGTTTTTTTATTACTTTGCCTGTATGCTGCACATGTGAACGTATTTGAAGCTTGTGGCACACAAGTTAGGTTTTTTCATCTTTTCCATTGAAAATCAAATATTAAATTTCACCTGTGGAATGTACATGGGACAGCAGTCATCGTAAATTACAAATATCGGAAAGTTTTACATAATTAGTATCTCTAGCGCCAAACCTTGCATATTGAAACCCGGTATTTGATGATTATTTTAAGAAAATAGTTAAACATTTTCTTGAGAGAAGTTTGTACAGATGTTTATGTCTTTCAGTGTTGTGGCACATACTATGTAGCTACTAGACCGTTGCCTCGATGTATCTACATTTCGTGATCATAGATAGCAGAAACAATGTACGATAAGAGGCTACCAGACAATTGTACGTTATTTTGTTTATATTTATGCTTGCAGAAATGTATTTATCATTTTAAACTGAAGCTTTACTGGCATTCTTCTCTTGCGTCATGCTGGTGTAACCGATAAGCTTAAGCAATCCACATCTACAAACACTTATAGGCTACTTGCTGTAGATTGTGTGGTAACTCTCTTTACCAGTTTACTACTTCATGCCTGCCGGTGTCTTTTCTTCATCTTCAAACTTTTCCATCCTAGCTTTCAACGCACGGATTTCAGCATCCTTTTCTGCATTCTCTTTTCGGAGTTTATCGCATTCGGACTGAAGTTTTTCAGCTCTTGCGATGACCATTTCAGGACGTTCACTCTCGTCTTCCTTTGGTGCCGGCGATGGTGCTCCTAAAATTTGTCCTAGATGGTTTGGTGAGAAAATGAAATGATAATATTTCATTCAATTTTCGAATTCAAGTAAATAAGGCAGGATAAAATAACAGACAAGTTGACAATATGAAAGTCAATTCAGTCAAAATCTAGTGATACTCGACATAATGGTTTAGTAAACGTTTCAATGACTATATATTTTTGCTATTGCAATTTGTGTGCTTATTAAGAGTTAAATACAAAATTATGTTTGCATTACCTTTCTTTAAGAGTTCCATCTTACACTCGTCGTATTCTTCAATATCAAGAGCGGTTTGTATCTCTAGATACAAGGCACCAATTTTCTTAAGTGTTTCTTCAGTAATAGTGACTGACGTTATAAGTTTCTTGAGTTCTAACGATTCGTATTGTTGCCACAGAAACTCCAATGCGTCTAACGTCTTGCAGTGAATTGTGTATATAACGCTGCTGGTGCTTACACCTGCAATAGTCAGGTCCGGGTGACTTGAGTTAAGTTGTTCTGGTACAGCCTTTTGAACTTCATCAAGTGCATAGTAGGCGTGTTCTACGTCCGCCATTTCGTGTCCTTTCTTAGGAATACCACCTTTGATCTTTACGCGTAATTTCTGTCGACCTGTGTGTTGTACAAAAGAATGTACAGAAAGTAAAGCTATTCTTTACTATCAATCACGTGAGCTGGACAAGTGACCCAGGGCATTCAAGTGACGGACAAAAACAACATGGCACCAGATGCTGACAGGTTGACAAGCTTTTTTCACGCCGTAGTCTACTAAACTTTCTTGATTCTTCACCCTTGTGTACAATTTCGTTCGGTACCCTAAATAATATCTTTCAAACTTCCAAATGCGAGCGATTATTACAGCTACACACGTAACATGCATCAGGCATGATGCCTGTTATACATGACTCGTCATGGCATTGTCGACTGCATTGTAGTATTGCATTCTGCACGCCGAAGGCACACGTTGCCCCTCAACTGGACGTCTGGCTGACGTCATTTGATAGTAAAGAATAGAAACTCATTTCGCTGCGCCACAACGGTATTTTCAAGGATAGAAGCAAGCACGTCTGTACGGCGCTTATCTGACTAAACGTGCTTATCTGACAAAAATAACTAATTACTGCTTGTGGCGTTACTCATCTGTGGAAAATAATCCCTCACACAATACTTCGTCTGTTAAAACGCACAAAGGAAATCTTAATTAGAGCAGTCTAAAATCACAAACATCACAAAATAGCCATATATAATAGTTAAAAAAACACCTCAATTAATCACTGTGTGTACATCGATCAACACATAGAGGCTGTCTTAAGGGGTAGAGGAGAGGGCCCGAGGTCACATGAGGTCGTCCGCTCTCACGGTGGCAGGAGTATCAAAATCACCACAATGGCAAGCAGAGTACTTGTGTTTTTGTTTTTCGTCACCTTCCTCGGTCGCTAATTTTGCCATTTAAGTACATAAATTATACTCAATAAACATGCAAGTGGATGAGAAGAAAAGCACCTACATGTTGCAATACGGAGTCATACAGTACAGTGAGCGAGCGCGAGCCCGGCCGATGGAAGAACAACCACAATAAAAAAAGAATTAATTACATGTCAACAATTTGAGAGTAGTTTACAGAAACAAAATCCTTCGTATAGAAGACTTCGTATAAACGTTAAATTGGCACTCTCCGTGTACACAACATCGTACGAAGCGCGAAGCGACATGTACAGCGCGCATGAAGAAGTGCGCTGGCTAAAGTGACTCCCGGGGTATTGCTAAAAAGAGTTTTGTCAGATAAGCACATTTTGTCAGATAGGCGCCGTACACACGTCACCATCTCAAACCCTAAAATATCTGCGAAAACTCTGTACCATTTTTTTTCCTTTGGCTTTGTGGTGCACTTACAATTGCGTCGATATTTTAGGACCATCGCACGTTACACAGCCTGTTTACCTCACTGTATCATTTTCTTTTGCAAACATTCATTCAATTGCAGTGATCCGTTAACCCAATACTGATATGTTATTAGGTTAATTTTTTGCTCACGTGTTTACACACATGAGCATATATCGCAGCGATGTCTGTCTGTCTGTCTGTCTGTCTATCTGTCTGTCCGCCTGTGTCATGCCAAGTACTGCCGCAAGGAAGTGTTTGGTTTCAAACCGCTTCAACCCTTGAAAATCACGGGAAACCCGATTTATTGACATGCATTTATGCATGGATTATCCATGACGTGTTCATTTTCTATGCATATATGCAGAGCGTAAGCTGTCACTCAAGACAGTGATTGTTTACTTTGGTGACAAAAGAAGTCAAGTATCAGTGTCAATCCTTGAGTGAAACAAAAAATCCATATCTTTCGTATGTAAAAATGTGAAAGAGGTTCCCCACCTAACTATCCAAAATGTTTTTTGTGTCGAGTTTGTGTTTGATTCGTTTCGAAAATGTGTTCCTACATTCTTATCCGATTGTTTGTGTTAATGAAATGTTTGTTTTCGCTTCGGATATTTGTAGGGAAGCTTGGATTAGTGTGTACGGTAATGTTTTGTTCGTGTGAGGAAAGCTTATAGCGAGACGCAGCCGGGCCTATGGTGTTACAATGTTGATAGAGTGACCCTTTGACGCTTGCGTTTAGAAACCCGAGTGTGGTTTCTCATCAGTCGCAGTGTATATTCTTTCCTTAGTTTGTGTTTGTGAAAATGTATTTTAATGCATTTTAGTGGCCTTGCTCTTCGAGTAGCGAGGCAAGTGTATTAATGTTTGGGTCTCGTTGTGAGTCCGTTTGGTGGTTCGGTTTGTTTGTTCTATGTTTCTTTACTTTTGTAAATTTTGTTTAGACTAGTGTCTTTTAAATTTTTTGCGGTGGTTTGTGAACTTTCAAGCAATAAGTACCACTGCAGGGTACGGATTTTTATGGTTTTTTTTGGATCAAGATACTTATAAGTATCATGGTCGATGTGTTTCTTGTCGTACATTTTGTTAAACAGTTCGTGTACTTTGTTTACTGATTGTTCTGTGTCGTCACTATCTAGTTGAGTGTAATACTGAGTGTTGCGTAATTGCTTTTCGCATTCGTGTACGTAATCTTTTGTGTTGACAATGACGATACCCAGACCGTTGTCGAAGGGTTTTTATGGTAATTTGTCTATTGTTTGCAAGCTGGTTTATCGCGATTCTTTGGGCACGCGACATTTCTTGTTTCCTTGTTTGAAAGGATATCCACGGTGGAGGGACCGTGGGATATCTCTAAAAGTGCAAGTTCAGCAGCTTCAGATAGCTTTCAAGTTCTGTGTTGTTTTGTTGTTCGGGGAGTCCAGCTTGATTTTTTGCTCGCGTTTTTACACACGTGAGCATATGTCGCAGCGATGTCTGTCTGTCTGTCTGTCTGTCTGTCTGTCTGTCTGTCGGTCTGTCTGTTGGTCCGATATCTCAAAAATGGCTCATCAGATCAGAATCAAATCTGGTACATTCATTCAGTTAGTCAATTGCAAGAACTGATTAGTTTTTGCTGGGTGTGGCTTGCATACTTTTTGCTCATTTGCATAATAAATGATATTAGAAAAAACGGATATACATTGAAAACGACAACACACAATTTGATGAGATTTGCTACAAATGTTGATCAGACCAAGATATATCAGCAGTGGGAACCATTAAGGGGTGACATGAAAGATAGTTGCTAATTTGCATGTTTAATGAACTTTCCTAATTAGGGATATATGTCTGATTTGACTTGAACAAAATCGACCAAACTTGGTATGTATATTAAGGATACTATGATTTAACATAATTGAAAGTCATTAAGCGTTTTAACTGCAGCCAATTCCTAATTTGCATATTTAATGAACTTTGCTAATTAGGGATATTTGTATTGACCGGACCAAAGTTGATGAAACTTGCTACAGGTATTGAAGCTACTATGATACAACATTTTTGAAAGACATTAAGAATTTTTACTTCAGCCAACTCCGAATTTGCATATTTAATAAACTTTCCAAATTAGGGATACATATCTGAATTAACTTGATTGTAGTTGTTGAAACTTGCTATATACATCAAAGATACTGTGATATAACATTATTGAAAATCAAAAGACATTTTTACTTCAGCCAATTCCTAATTTGCATATTAAATGAATTTTCATAATTAGGGATATTTATCTGAATTGACTTCATCAAAATTGATGGAACTTGCTATGTACATTAAAGATAATATGAGGTTATCCCTTGATATAACCTCTTGGTGGGGTCGTATTGCTGCGAGTGCGATTGTGGGCCGCATCACACGAGTCGAAGACGAGTGTGATGTCACCCACAACCGCACGAGCAGCAATACGACCCTACCAAGAGGTGATATCGAGGGATAACCTCTTTATCATATACCTATGCCCACATTATTGAATGAATAAATCTCGTATATTAAAATATGATTCGTTTCACTGTGGTTTTTCTTGATGGACTACATTTGTTTGCGTCATCTTGCTACGGCGGATTGATATACTAGCGTCTGACATAATCTATCAGCTGGCTCATTGACAACTATTTTACGGTTGAGCAGAGAAATGCTTGAACTCTGTCATCAAACATGTAGGATATCTACCGAATCCGTACGGTACATGCAAGTGTTGTGTTTGGTATTATTTTCCAGAACGCATTTACCATGAATACATGATATTTTTGAAAGTTGTGCTTTTGAATTTGCCGGTCCTGCGTGTCTGTGCTTATGCACGGACGGAAGAGCTGGTCTGTCATCGATCTGTCAGTGCCTGTACGGTGTGATGCTCTGCTCTTTGATTTGTTCAAATTGGTAGCACTGGCAGCAGGTTAATCCGATATCGACACATGTGTTTTATTTAGTTACCCCGCATTTCCCTATGCTTCAAAACCCTGCTACTTTTGGAGATCGGACATGATAATCGTAGTCAAAGTTAAAATCATAGACGGGCACCACCCAATGGTTTGTTTTTATTAGGGCGCCACCATGTAAGTAGTCCGGTATGCAAATCAACAGGCCGTATCAGGCTTTGTTATGTAAATCAACAGGTCGTATCATTTCTTCATATGCAAGTATTCAATTGAATGAAAGAAAGACGCGCTGATCATTCCTTTCATATGAAAATCAACAAGGCGTATCACTTTTATAATATTGACATGCAAATCAACATGATAAATCATGTCACTGAACTCAGTACAGACACAATACAGGGCATAGGTATATGATAATACAATATTATTGAAAGTCATTAAGCATTTTCTCTTCAGCCAATTCCTAATTTGCATATTAAATGAACTTTCCTAATTACAGATACATATCTGAATTGACTTGACCAACTTGACAAAACTTGCTACATATATTGCAGATACCATGATACAACATTATTGAAAATCATTAAGCATTTTCTCTTCAGCCAATTCCTAATTTGCATATTAAATGAACTTTCCTAATTACAGATACATATCTGAATTGACTTGACCAAAGTCGACAAAACTTGCTACATATATTGCAGATACCATGATACAACATCATTGAAAATCATTAAGCATTTTTACTTAAGCCAATTCCTAATTTACATAATTAATGAACTTTGCTTATACATATATATTTACATATTTAATGAACTTTGCTTATACAGATACATATCTGAATTGACTTGACCAAAGTTGACAAAACTTGCTACATATATTGCAGATACCATGATACAAAATTATTGAAAATCATTAAGCATTTTTACTCAAGCCAATTCCTAATTTACATATTTAATGCACTTTGCTTATTAGGGATATGTACTGGGATTTACTTGATCAAAGTTTGCAAAACATGCTATGTACATTGATGATTGTACCAGGTTAAAACAATATCAAAAGTCATTTTATATTTTCATGTCAGCTAATTTATCATTTGCAAATCTAATGAGCTTTCACAGCTCGGCATATATGGCTTGAAGGACTTGGCCAACGGTAATTACACTTGCTATATAAAGTGGTGATACAATGACAGCAGTTAAAGAACTTTAATATTTTTATTTCAGGTAATTACATACTTGTATACTTCATGACCTTTTAGAATTAATCGACACTGAATATTGTTCATTATGTTGATCATTATACTTTCAATAAAGTTGCAAACATGTGGCAAAGGTTCAAATTTACACATAACTACAATATATAATGAAAGACGTGAGCATTTTCAGTTCATATCTGGTTTGTAATAGTTGGAATTTGGAAGAGATACAAGCGTAAATTTATCAAATTACCATATCCTCGGTTTCTTTTTCACCTACTTTGAACACATGAAAAAAGCATAAGTCGACTCTGACTTGGACAAATTATGTAAAGTTACTCATTTTGTTCATGAATTACCGTACGACCACATTTCAATTTTGATCGGCAATAAAATAATTAAAATTAGATAAGAATCAAGTCCCTTGCCTTTATCATATTTACAACACACTTTTTTAAATTTCAGTCTTTCGATTGCTGCCACTAAAGAATGAAAAATTGACATTGCAAAACCAGATAGCCGTTTTTAGCTCCCATTTGCCATACATATATGGCAATTGGGAGGTTATATGGTTGAAAACAGTCTGTATGTGAGATGTCTGTATGTATGTCTGTATGTCTGTATGTCTGTCTGTCTGTCTGTCTGTCTGTCTGTCTGTCTGTCTGTCTGTCTGTCTGTCTGTCTGTCTGTCTGTCTGTCTGTCTGTCTGTCTGTCTGTCTGTCTGTATGTATGTATGTATGTATGTATGTATGTATGTATGTATGTATGTATGTATGTATGTATGTATGTATGTATGTATGTATGTATGTATGCATGTATGTACGTATGTCCACATTAAAAACTCCTAAATCGCAGCACCTACCATCTTAGTATTTGGTTGACAGGTGCACCCAGGGCTGGAAATGTGGATTCGTTGAAATAAACATGTCAAAGTAAAAAATATGCAAATGAAGGGTGAAAAAAGGAAAAATCCTGAAATTGCTAAAACTCTGTAACTACTGGCCAGATTTGGTGTAAACTTTGTATGCAGGCTCTTTATAGTGACTTAAGTTACATTTCTTCAAATTGTGGTGAAATTGTGAAAGTTCTCTTTTTGGGCGATTTTCCCTTTTTTTTGTCAAAAAATCTTCTTTTCTGAAAGCGCTCATCCCATTGCCTTGAAAATTTTTATGTATGATCCAAGGGTTGACCTTTGTCAGATTTGTTCAAATTGTGGTGAAATTTTCATATTTGTATTTTTGGGGCAATTTTTCTCATTAATTGTCAAAAATCATTTTCTCCCATAGTATTTGTGGGATTGCGGTAAAACATGATAGTCTTGATCCTGGGGTTGTTTTCTGTCAGATGTGTGAAAGTCATTATGAGACGAGCATTTCATATTGATGGGGTATAAGATTAATTTGGACTTGCAACGGAATTTTCTTAGTAATCAACCTGTAAGAATGCAATGTCATGTGTGTACTAGTACTTAGTATCTCTGTAAAATGGGAGCACAGTGTCATTGACACTATTTTTATAAACTCAAGTCTCAAATGAGCTATTAGATAGCCTAATGTATTGACCTTCGTAAATTGTTACACATGCCAAAATAGGGTGTTTTGCCCGTAATATAATAAACTATATTAAAATTATAGTTAATTTCATATTTCCTTTTATTTGAAAACGTTTGTTGTCATCTTGATGAGAAATATTGTTTTCGAAAAAAGAAGGTAACATGCAACGCCACTTTATTTATTATCAAGTATGGTTCAAACACTGACTAGTACTGCCGACTTCTTAACCAGATGGACGGATAAATAGAATAGTATCAACAGAAATGATATTTCTCCTGAAAGTAATCTACAATGTCATATCAGGGGTCAGGAATACTCACTTAATTATTCCAAATATACACATTTGAGTGACATCTGTTTGTTGTTGTATTTTGGTTTATCTATATTTCATTGTGAATTGTACTATAATATGCTGTTATCGACTGTGTCACGTACATAGTCATAGATACTTCACATGATACAGTTGCCAAGCTGCCTCTACTATCCAAACGCTATGGTCCTTCTTGTAAAGAACGACATTCCTACGTTATCATCCATGCCATATTTCAACAAGTTCTTCACTGATAGTGTTGATTACAGACGATAACTTAACAGTACAATTATAGGGTAACAGTTTAGTGGTCAACTAAATCAATCAAAAGGACGAGAGTACTTTGCCATACCTTTATGTTCCTCGTCATCATCGCCAAAATTACCAGCACTCCGTTTACCAAGTAGCCCAACTGTAACAGGAATAATGTCGTAGTATTAGTATAGAGCAATGACATCGTTGCAGAGACTTATAAATTACAAAAATGCCGTACGATGACATACTGATAGAAATGACATCAAACGACTTGTCTATTCACGATATTCACCAGCCTGTAATAAGAGGTTGGTTATTGTTCCTATCAAAAATTGGAAGCGTTGCTATACTTCCATGTATTGTCAGAAAATGGCTTGAGAAACAACAAAGTTGTAATAATAAGGCTATGTGTGCATAAAGTCGACCAATTCACACAGATTCAACATTGTCAAGTAATTAATCCTATTGTCTGTAAACTATAGTCATTTGCGTGAAAACGAAAGCCAAATACACTATTATACATCATCTATCACACTGCCATAGCAGTCTGGTCATAGCACATAGTCACAGTACTCTGGCCATAGCAGACTGTCATAGCACGCTGGTCAAATTAACTTGAACTGGTCTGAAACCTAGAGCTTCAGCGTCCATACCATAGCCATCTTTAATTGCTATTTTTTAACTTTCATATTTAGTGAAATATGTCTATAAGCGCTGAATCAAATTGTTAAAAAAATTGCACAGATGTTAAAAGATATACAGCAGTATCATGTCAATTAACTGCTGATTTGTATATTTAATGAATTTTCGTAGTTAGGGCTGATATGCCAAGAAATAGTTCATCAATTTCATTAAACTTGGTACAAATGTTAAGCTTACATTGCTTTAACAGTGAATAAAGACATTGATCAGACCCATGTTAATAAATTCTGAACTTACATTATTAATGTACTTTCCTGATTAGAGTGATATGCCCAGAAATACTAAATCAAATTTAATGAAGCGTTGTACAGGTGTAGATCTCACAGTGACACTTGACAGCGACAGTGTCGTTTACTTGTTAATACATAATACATACCACCGGTACATACATGACTAATTTTTGTTTTTAGGGTGAATATCCAGAAGCACAAACTGAAATGTGGTACACGTGATAATCTATCAGTTCTATAATAGAATGAAAAATGTTTGGCAACATCCTGTCGATTTATTTCTAATTGATGCTAGGGTGGCAGCCCAGATTGGTTTTACGATTTCACCACAGTGGAACTCATTCTCGACCATTGAGCTTCAGCTGTATCACAGTATTTTTAATCAAGGACCCAACTGATGAAAAGGACTCTATCCTCGCTCTCCAAGGACTTGTAATCAAATTACCAATTAACAAGTGGGGAATGTGTCATCAAGGATGACTTCTTCAAGTAGGGGAGCTACAGTGTATACGGTTCGGTCTAGTTGTGTTTGTGTATGCTCGTATGAATCGGAGTTCTATTGCAGTATTTGTGAAGTTTGGCATTTAAAAGTGTATCTCATATATTTCTGTTTCTTTTGTATGCGATTATTGTTTGCTTTTGGAACAGAGTTTTAGTATTTCGTCTATTTTCAGTTCATTCTTGTCTTCTTATAAGGCTTGTTTGATTCTTTTAGTTCTGATGTATGGACTTTATGTTATTATGTATAGAGTATTGTCAGAGGTATTATTTTTTTACTTTAAATTCTTCAAGTTGTCTACTTCTTGTTAGCTCATGTGTTCACACACGTGAGCTGTCATAGCGATGTCTGTCTGTCTTTCCGTGTGTGAGTGTGTGTGTGTGTGTGTGTGTGTGTCTGTATGTCTGTCCGTCTGTTTACACGATAACCCAAAATCGCCTGAACATATTCAAGTCAGATTTGGTAGACAGGTACCATATGCTACTTGCAAGAACTGATTAGATTTTGGTTAGTGTGGCTTGCATTTTAATGAAGTTATGCACTATCATTTTGTTCATATAATGGTTTCCTTATTGAGACAGTAATGACAGTGTCGACATATATGAAGAAATGCTGCACAAAATTTCATGAAACTTTTCACAGATGACAATCTCAGAACATTATGATGATACTGTGAGTGTCATGTCAACTATCTGCTCATTTACATATGTATTAAACTTTTGTAATTAGTTAAGTAAGTCTGAATTCCTGTACCAAATTTAATTATACCTGCAACAAATGTTGATATGATATATATCTAATAAACCCTAGGCTTTCCTCAATGTCACCGGAAGTTTGCTTGCGCATGCGTAATTATATGCACGTCGCCAGTTTCCCATTTCCCCTGCGGTCAAAGTCAATCCTCTGGAACGTTCTTCGACCCTCTAGGTAGGATTAGTGCGTGCAAACTATGCTCCTGTACTTCCGGGCGATTTTGCCGTTTCTTAGAAGAAGCCTCTGCGTGAAAGTCATCACACTAATTTTGTAAAGTTTCTGTGGTATTACCTTGTAAAAATGTTTCTAATTTCTGACAAAGTCGAAGTGGTCGATCGTGTGATCTTCGTACTGTATCTGCTTGAGTTCGATAACCACATGGCAGCCTTGATGTTATGATAGCGTACTTTGGCAAGACCAAATGCTTAAAAGTATGACAAAAGCTCAGATATTACGTTTACATATTACAAGTTTCAATTTGATTGAATTTTTGTAATAACTTAGGCTATCAAACAGCACAACAACAGTTGGTCAGGCTGGAGCTGGCCCCTTGCCGGTAACACAATTACTCAATTACAGCTCTTAGTGATATTTGGCAGCTATTTTCTTTTTTCTTTCCTTGTCATCAGTTAGTCTTTAATAAAAATATTTTCAACGTACGGTTTTGGCTTGACTTTAACTGTCTGAACATGATTCCTACCCCAGAGGTGAGCAAATCATGTTTTGAATCACAAGCGCCCGTAGCCAAAAACATTCGCTAATTATAATAGCCGAGCTAGTTTCCATTAGCCGGCCCGCCAGTGACTCGTTAAATTTTGTGAAGTCCATTTTTTTCACTGCCTGCTCTCAAGCTGCCAAATGTGAAGGAATAATTGGCATAAGGATTTTTACCGAAATAAACGAAACTCCTGAACCCCAAAATATGGCGAGATACTAATCAGTTCTTTTTAGCGTAGTGCATGACCGTTGTTACGTGCATACATGATATGACTGTACTGTGATACAGCTAGTTGTGATTCTCAACTACTTCCATGTGATATTTCGGTGACCTCAACGATCCTATGCAATACAAGAATTCTGTCTCTTGATACCCATTTATTAATTGTCGAAATAGATAGAAATAGGAATTACAACGACAAACACACAAAATAGCATCACATACACAATGTTTCATATGGTGCCGATCCCGATATCATATTCACTAAGTTGTCAATGCCAGTCCAGCTAACTCAAAGGCAGATCATTTTCACTCTTGACACGAGCGATTTCATCGCTCACAGCATGGTCCAAATGAATGATTTTTTTTTATTTCGAAGAGTAATACTATACTGATGATTACTACGAATTTTACAGCCATATTGTTTTTATTTTGATCTTTGAAAGATTGCTGCAAGGGTTTTACCACAATGACTCTGCATAATGGTCCATAATATGACAGTTGGTTTTTTACATGGATGCTAGACGTTTACATGCATAATTTTGTTGTTTTTTCAAGACAGAAGCATTCTGTGTCTCGATATCCATGACTAAATTGAGGAAATAGATGAAATTACAACAAAAATTCGCACAAAATTGCATCGCACACACTATGTTTCAAAGAGGTGTCGCTCCTTAAATCATATCCGCCATAGTTGAGAATGCCAGTCCAGCTACCGTATCTCAATGGCCGATTGTTTTCTCTTTTTACACAAGCGATTTCATCACTCACAGCATGGACCAAATGAATGATATTCTTTTATTTTTAAGAATTATACTGATTACTACAACGAATTTATAGCCATATCTTCTTTATTTTGATCTTTGAAAGATCGGTTTTTTATGCTGCAATTTACCCAAACTGCATAATACTTGATCCATATCATGACAGTTGATTTTTACGTAGATGCTTGACACTTTCATGCATAATTTCTGATAACTACGTTTTGTATCCCAGAATTGCATGAGTTCTTTAATTTTGAACGTTAATGAAGAATATTATGTCAGTTAGGCTTGGCATGGAGCTAGACCCTGTTGCTTGCTCCATGGCCTTGGTAACCATCATCGTGTTCACTTTGCTTTGATTACTTTAGGCAATACGCTTCTGTATAGCATTTGATGCTGATTGAATTTGCTACTCTCCAAATCTACGCAAGCGTTCAGTTGCTTGACTGTCTTCTTCCAAAGCAAGTACGTTCGGAATGCATTCTCATCGATCGCCATACCAAAGCGCACCTATTAGCGCATATATAGCAAGGCAACTTCCGAAGCTGAACTAGGTCAAATCGCCATGCAAATGATATGCCAATCTAACTTCCGGTTGAATGAGGAAAAGGAGCTGAGAAGCATTGGCAGTGTCAAGTTAATAAATAGCTCATTTGCACATTTAATGAAGTTTTGTAATTAGTCATATAACTCCAAAATAAATGCACCAAATTTGATGAAATCTGCTGCAGATACTGATCCAACAGATATCTGACTGTGTTGTGAAGCATTTAGTAATGTGAAGTTAATTAAGGGTTCATTTATATATTTAATTAACTTTGTAATTAGGTATATAACTCTGAAATTACAGCACCCAAATTCGGTGAAACCTGCTAAAGATATTTATCTGAAAGATATCTAATTATACTGCAAAGCATGGGGCAGTGTCAAATTAATAAATAGTTCATTTGCATATGTAACCCTGGTTACGAATGTAAGTCATGTGTTTAGGTCTACTGCGTGTTGTTGAGTATGCTGATACATGTCAGGAATTTCATTAATAGCGTTTTAACCCACAATGCATTGCAATGCTTTACTGATTTTCACTGATTGAAGACAGTACTTTGGTCACTTTATTTCAATGGGACTTTTGTAGAAAGTATTTGCTGGCATGTTGACTTAGTCTCATCCTTAATGGGATTGTTTGAACAGAAGGGAACACTTACATAATTGCCATTCGTCTTTTTCCATGACTGTGTTTGCAGAGGAGATCCAGTCAATGAATTACTAATAGTCTGTGTATGTTCCTATTGTGTGGCCTGAGTGGAGAGCCAAGGAGAGCCTAGGATCGTTCGTGTCAATATCAAATTATCATCGACTCAATTACCGCTACCAGGATTGGAATATGAAATCCCAAGGGAGATGTACTCCGATATAAATGCACCAAATTTAATGAAATCTGCTGCAGATACTGATCTGACAGATATCTGACTGTGTTGTAAAGCATTTAGTAGTGTGAAGTTAATTAAGGGTTCATTTACATATTTAATGAACTTTGTGATTGGGTATATAACTCTAAAATTACGGCACCAAATTTGGTGAAACATGCTAAATATGTTGATCTGAAAGATATCTGATTGTCCCATGAAGCATTGAGCAGTGTCAGGTTAATAGACAGCTCATTTACATATTAAATTAAGTGTTGTAATTAGTGATTTTACTCTGAGAGTACTGTGCGAATGTTGATGAAACCTGCTACATATAATGATATAACAGATATCTTACCGTTCTGTGGAGCGTACTACTATTAATGAACCTGTTGTATAACAAGTGAGCACATTCAGTTCACATCTGGTTTTATGTTCTGTTTCTCCTATGATGCGTTCTATTTCGCTTTTTTGTATTGCAGTATTTCTGCAGTATTTCACAAAAGTGTGTGACTTCCTGAGTTGAATCGGCTTCGTTTTTGCATGTTCTAATGAATCGTAATGTTTCGCCTTTAAATAGGTCCTTGAATGTTTATAATTGTTTTATGAGAACGGAACATTGTTTACCAGCAGAAAAAACATTGTCAGAACAGAGACATTTTTGAACGGAGAAATGTTTTGTCGGAACGGAGGATAGTCGCCTAGAAGCGAATTTTTTGTCAGAACGGAAACATTTTTGTCATGTTAGAATAGAGAAATTTTTGTCAGACCGGTGAATCGTCTCCTAACAGGGAAATATTTGTCAGATTGGAAAAGTTTTTTGTCAGAACTGATAATTGTTTTCTCCTTGGAGGTAAATTGTAAAAGGTTTTAACGGTTTGAGTCCATGGTAGATTTCCAAATAAAGTAAGGATCAAGAAAGTTGTCATAAATCAATGGTTATCAATCACCAGTCAGTGCTTCTGCCGATAGTATACAGTCAATTCAGGGTGCACGATATACATAAATTTAAAAAAGGACTGTAAAGTAGTTAAACAAATGGTAGTTTATTGTATTGTGAGCAGACATCACCCAATATCTCAGGTGAATTGTGATGTTTGATAATAGTCTATTCATTTAGTAATATTGCTGTGTTATCTCACTTCCCTTACGCCCTGGGCAATACAATATATTATATCATACCAGCATATTGATGGCGAAAGTGCAGCGACTTTATTGGTTGAGATGTGAAAAGCACCGTGATATATTCGCGATATACCATTGCTGGCACGCGCGCGAATTCTCTGAAAATCAAATCATTTTTTTGACGTTCCATTCCTGAATTTCAATATACTATTATGATGTAATAGCAATAAATCACAACCAGCGATGGTATACCACTCGATTTTGACCAGTTCAGTTTATATATGCACTCGCTATTGCTCGTGCATATATGTCGTAAACTGATCAAAATCTCGTAGTATACCATCCCTGGGTGTGCTTTATCGCTTTTTAATTATTACCCGAATGCATTGGTTTAAGTGCCTGAGAGCAGGTGACAATTTGCCCGACGCTCAGAGGGCAAATTGTCTTCTGCTGCGAGGACACATAAACTCATGCATGTAGTCAGTCAATAATATTTTTATCATATGCCTCTATACAATTAACGCTATATGAGAGTTAGTTACATGCAATGTATTCTCAAAAAAATTTACGATTATCGACCAGTATAAAACAAAACAGTCAAAATAATAGCGTGCACCTTGATATTTTAGATCTACCCCTAAGCGTCTACCTTGACGTCAACTGGCTTCACGGGACCGGTAACTATGGAAGCCATTCCTTATATCATTCTCATGGCCCACTAACTCCCCGGATATCTTATTCAAATCGATGCACCGAATTGCACTCACATCGAGGCATGTAATAAAGGACGCTGGCCAGTTTAAATACTCTCTGTACAGTGTGCGCTTCTCACTTGGCCCTAATACTGTAGCTTTCCAGTCTTCTCTTTTGGCTTGTTAATGAAGCTCTCTGATGAAAGCGCGAAGATAGCAATTTGTATGCGTGGTCTAGACTGCCGTGGGTTTACATAAAGTAATGCATATTAAGAGTTAAAGCAGCATCCGTCACTCAAAGCCTTTGTCATGATTTATCACCATACGGTCTGCAGCATTTAGTTGATAAAAGACTTGGTACAAGTCTGGACAACTGTTGCCAGGATAAATATGAAAATGCTATTTGCGTACTTTCATCTTCAGGAAAATGTAAAGGGGTGCCGAGAGATCAGTGATGGTATAGAATAGTGGCTAAAATTGTTTAGTGAACATGGATGAGGTTTGTTGTAAAACAAACACATTAACTTGCCCTATTCGGGAAGAAGCATACGTTTGTTTCAAGTTCGAGTTGTGAGTCGCCCCAAATAATATGTTTCTCTTGGCCCATGGCCTTTTGAAACAGAAAGATTTGGGATGAATCACAGAAACAAACGTATACGGTACCATAATGGCCGGTCAATATGTTTGTTAGAGTCCCTTTATTTTCTTACCATGGCGAATGACTTTACGTCCTTCTGGATTGTCGATCTCTTTATCCATGCTTGGAGGTGAATACAAGGCGGCTACAATGTAATTAGGATGACATTGGTGTGAATATGATAATTTATCTGTTATCATGGAGCTGTTAACTGTTTACATGAGGATAACGATTGTGAGCTTAATCGTCTGTAAATTGTCATTTTATGGCAATGATACTAACTAGAAATATCAATTTTTAGTACATCGTATATGAAAAATAACATGGCCCGACTGTCAAAACTGATATCTGCTAAACAAAACATACCTCTTTCCGCATTCTTCAAATTCATGAGCCATACTATTTCATCTTTGAACATTTTGTTGTTAAACTCGGGTTTCTCATTGATTGAAGTCTTCAGACTGGTCTTTATTTCCTCAGCTGACTTTAAACAACGTCGTAGGTTAGAGGCCGAGAGAACGTACAAGATTTTATCTCTCAATTCTTGGGGATCGTCAGGATTCATGAAAGCCAGCATGTGTTCGATTTTCTCCTCGTTGTTGATGAACTTCTTGATCAATTCGTGACAGGGGGAATGTCTCTTGGTTATGAGAGGTATTCCTATGGCCATTACAGAAAGCAGCAGGTTCAGAGAATTCATCCCAGGGGATTCTGGGATAAGAACCAAATGGGAACTCTGTAATTCCTGCTCAAATGTCTTAGTTGTTTGCCGGCTCTTTGGTATCATGTCGAGATGAGAGTGGGAATTTAACTTTTGTCGGAATAATTTATCTTTTCCTTCAGGTACACCTAGGATTGTCCATTTTAGTGGTGTTTTATTCATTAGTTTAAACTCTTCTGCAACTAAATTCATAGCATCTGCTAACATTCTATGACTTCGCAACTCATCTACGTCATGTTCTTCAAGAAATGAGAACACTCTGAAAGTAGGATTATCTTTTTCAGGAAGTTTAGGGGGTTTTAAATCATAATATCGCTCATTTGGCTTTGGCAAAACTTGAACGTGAGTAGGTTTAGAAGGCATCTCAGAGCAATATTCAAAAGTATTCTCATCAATGGAGATCACGAGGCTCGCTTTTGAAAGTTCGTCATGTAGCATTTCAGTGCGTTTCTCACATTCGAGCCTATCGCAACCAATAATACCTGGAATTTCAAGGATTTCATTAGGTGGCCATAGATTTGCAATGTAGTATTCCGCGATTTGGTATTCTAAATCTCTGATGAACATAGCTGCTTCTGATGTTGCGAGTCCAAAGCCGAGGACTATAATTGTATTTAGTGCGCATCTTGTCAGATTTTGAAAGTGTGCTTCATATGAAAGTAACCAAGTAGAGTCTTCTTTTGTTCTCTCCAGAGACCCCCGTGGTTCTGGGGAAATCAATTTGACATTGAATGTTTTAGCCTCCTGTACTTCCTCATCTATATGTTTCAAGACAGTGCAGTAAGTGGGTATTCCAAGGGAATTAAAAATACTAGCAAAGAGACGTATGGCTGCTGGAATACCTCCCTGAAATGGGTACCCCCACCTGTCACTTATGATCAATACTGACAGTTTACGAGGGTTTGGTGGAATGTTCTCAAACATGTTCCTACGCATGATTTCATGCAACTGTAAGAATAAAGAAGGAGATACATCATAACTCCAGTATCATAGTATCATATAGGGCTCAGCCCTTGGTGTCGCGCCAGACATTGTTATTAGAAAGTTTATTTCCGTATAAAGATGCACAGTGAACGCTTAATGGTCAATAATAGTATTGATTCATGATACGAAAAGATAAAATACAAATATTTGTTACTTGCTATGTACATTAGTTGTACCGCTGCGCATTGCATAAACAATTATTTCAAACACCAAGTGTACTTGGTCAGCCACTGATGCACACAATGCCCACACGCTTTATAAGACTAGGGGAATTAGGTATACGGTATATTTCCTGTTTATTTTGTCATAAAGTTAGATATAAATATACAAAACATTTTGCATTTAATATGATAGCAATCATGAGAGGAACTGCCGTGAAGAACTGTCCGGCCAAGCAGCTGATTATGTATTCAACATTAGCATACATTAGCATACAAATAATCAGCATATCAACGGACTAGCTTGTGACGTCTGAATTTTAAGTGAGGGCGTCTTGACCGATGGGAGGAGAACTCCGCAAAGGTGCTAATTGGTGTTTGATGACAATAATTGGTGCTTGATTACCATCTGATCGCATACCCATTACTTTTGTTTGTTTAAAAAACAAACTGTCTAACTCTTGTAAAAAAACACGCCAGATTGCACTACTTCATGTGTCTTGTCACGCGCGTCTCCCTATTATACTGAACCTGCTTTCTGTTCGTAAGTTGCTTCTCTAAATACTAACATTATCATTTCTTTTTGGAAGTGGCTATTCGCACCGCAGCTGTGCGGATAAGGAATCTAAATTTCTCGTTCGCACCGCAGGGCTTATTCCCAATCAGATAACGGTTTACATATAAAGCCAATAAAATTGAAGCTTTCACACATACAACGATATTTGGTTAATATTAATTGCTCTGTTAACCTTTATTAGCAAATTGAAGTCAAAGTGGCGTGGTGAGTAGGCGGGACGCATCAGAAGTGGCTGTGATGGCATGATTCCTGGTGCCACGTTCGCTTCCGCGGATAGTATTTTTTCTCCTTGCCGACTCTGTTTCTCTCTCGTTCTCTCTCTCTTTCTCTTTTTCCTTCCGTCTTCCCTTCTTTCCCTCTTCGCTCAGGCCCCAGCCCCATTTCCCACCCCACGGGCCGGCGCTACTTAGCCGACACGACAGAATAACTTCAAGTGCAATAAGCTGGCGCACGGCCCGCAGGCTTACAAAATAATATTGCAGCTGCTCAATCCCTGTGCTAATGCCTTCAAACTTCACATCGCCTACACCCCAACTTTCCCTAAGCGTTTAGTCTGGACATCGTGAATACAAAAGTTATAGAAAAAATGTATCCGTCTCTACTGCAGAGACGACGTCGACTCTACCAACATGACATGTGATGCTATGCTGGCCCAGCGACGCTAATAAAATAATTTTGGTCCCGGCTACTCGAGATCATGGACTGGACCGTATTGAGCCTGCCTTCAGACTATTTTCACAATAAAATAGAATATTTAAATGTTATCTCGGATGCACGACGTAACAAATGGTACAAATTCGCGTCCTATTACTTCCTTATCCGCACCAATGCGGTTCGGATAAGAAATTAAGATTTCTTATTTGCACCACAAATTTAAATTCCTTATCCGCACCGCTGCGGTACGAATAACACCTCTCTTAATTTTTTAATTGACTTTATAACCACAGTCCAAAATCCAGTCAGATAACTAGGTGAACTGGTTTCGAAATGCTCGGGCCGCACTTTTCCCGAACGAAGTCGTTCCGGCCCCAAAAATGTAGACGTTTTAGGCCCCGAGAGTCAATCAATCGTGCCCTAAGACCAAAGGGTAGTTATGTAGAATTAGAACATTTACTGTCACGAGTCATAATTACTGGCAAAACATGTCCGTAGGCTCACTCTACCTGTGTTGTCCCTTATGGGTCTGACTATCAATTTATTGTTTCTATCCCTCTCTCTACATACAGATACCTTTTGTATCTTAGGGAGGGCCTAGAGCCAGGGAATGATCTCTGTGTCAAAACTATTCCTTTTGAGGGCCGGAATGACTACGTTACTCTTGGGACCAGAATGGTTTGGCTTGGTGAAAAAGCGGGGCTGGAAGGGTTAGGGGCCGGATCGTAAACTACCCTGCAAGTGATCAATGACCCATGCCCCTATGGTTGTCACGGTATGGTGACATGGCAAGGAAGAAGTCCAGCGCCCGAGTTCGCATAAACGGCGTCAGTCTTGCAAAAGTCGGTAGCTATGCATGGGTGTCAAACAATGGTTTTGATAAGGGCAATTACCAACGACGTAAAATTCCCGTTCCTGGTTAAACCACCCTTCCTTTACTATGTATGGCTACACAAAAACATATTCTATCTTTCCATTCTGATCGGTTTTTATGTGTAACTTAAGCATGCAAGTGGAAAAACGACTCGCTTCGTCGTTATAAATGTGTATGGTCGTTATAAATGCGTATTTGTGTTTTCGAGTATGTTTGTAATCAACTCTTTCAACTCAAATCTTTGAACTCCCGGCTCATCACGGCTTATCAATGTGTTAATCATTTAATGGTCAGATCAGAAACCGTTAATACTATTAACGGTTTCTGATCTGACCATTAAATGATTAACACCTTGATAGCTCTTCTGGTGAGAAGTGCTTCAGGTGTGAAAAACGAACATTCGGCAGTCCTTTGTTTCGCATAATGATTGACAGCTGCGCGCTCCGTTTATGTGCATTCAAATTAACCCGCTTCTGCATTGCTTATGCATATATGCATATGAAATGAGATTTCAACCCGTCGTTTTCACGGGTCGAAGCAGTTCTCGACCGGACAGTTCTTCACGGCACTACTCGGCATGATCCATTATGTTCTTTAAGGGACGTGTTATGTTGTCATTGTCGTTGCCATGACTACTGTACTGCGTAGCATCCACTTTGCAAGCAGGAAACTTTTCTGTCTAAAAACTGGCAGTTGCCATTTAATTATTGACACAGACGGTGCTTTTCAATCACAGCATCCTCAGCGTAAGTCCTCGCTCATAGCACGACAGTTTTTCTCTTTTTCAATTTTTAAGGCAAGATGGTAACGATATTTTTGAATAATAATATTTACTAGCTAATGCCAGTGACATACTATATTAAGGGGACCTTAAAAGTAATACTTTGCATGTTTCGTATTTATTTCTTAAAGTTCACTCAAAAAACATGCTGGCATCCATGAATTCAGACTGGTACACTTCCGTTTAATACTCGAATAGTATATTAAAATGTACATGCGTAGTCAGCTAGCCGCTGGCGCGACAATTAAGACGTCACTTGTGATTAGAATTAGAAGGAACAATAAGAGCAGAGTTCCTTTTTAAGTTGGTGTTTCTGTGACCGGTTTCCTCAAGATTCTGAAACTAACTCATTGCATTACCGCATGTGCGCTGCACACATATTAATGAGTTGCTTATTACCACACATGAAAGGTCAGAAAGATAATCACTAGTTGCCAACCTATCTTTGATCAGCGGTAACGTTAACAGAACCGGACAATAGTGTTGGCATTTGAAGGAAATAGGCGATTCTTTGGATTGGAAGGGTCACGTTTTACAGTACAGGTGTGCACTGATTTCCCCGGCCCAGCCCATGTAATCACTGAAGCCCCCCTTAACTCACTTGGTGAGGTTCATCAACCTTCGCCTCAATTACAGACGAATCGGACTTGTAAAGGCACATAAGTCTGAGGATGATATGGTAGGACTTAAGTATGCTTTATATGATTTTCTTCATGAAGTCAGCAAAAGCTGATGTTCGCTGAAAGTCTTTGTCACAAATAACTTCCTCGGATGGACCAAGTGAAGCGAATATTAAATGTGTCTCGTCGATAATTGATTTGTAGTAATCTGCGTGTGTTTACTTCAATACATTTAGAATGGCTGTCACTTAACACAAGGACAAAATTCTATACCTTCTGACATTTCTAAATCAAAATGTGGATGTTGAAATGTACGTGAGGCCATTTCTAAAGCATCAAAGGAGCATATGGTGGAGTACTTCTCACATTTTGACAAACTGTTCATCTTCACCCATCGAAGGTAACTATGCCATCTAGCTATTGTCTTCATTTGGGATACACCTGCTTGCTCCCTGTGCAGTTATTTTAACGTCTTCTCTCTACCCTTACCAAATCTGCTGACCGGAAAGTGCCCGGTATGTGGCCGGTATCTGCCCGGAAAGTGCCTGGTTTTTGCCTGGTATTATTGCCCGGTTTGCGGCCAGTTATGGCCAAAAACGGTCTAAACCGGGCGCCCGTTCAGTGCCCGTGTAAAAAATAAAGTTTATAATGGTGACTGGAAGATGACCGGTTGTGGCAAGAAAAACGGTCATAAAACGGTCATCCATTTGTTTCTGTGACCAGAAAGTGCCCGGTTATGGCCAAAAACGGTCAGAAAACGGGCGCACGGCTTATGCCCGGTTTGGCGTTGGTGACCGGAAAGTGCCTGGTATTGGAAAACAAAAATGGCGCCCGTTTTTTTTTATATGACCGGAAAGTGCCCGGTTATGGCCAAAAACGGTCAGAAAACGGGCGCACGGCTTATGTCCGGTTTTGCGTTGGTGACCGGAAAGTGCCTGGTATTGAAAAACAAAAATGGCGCCTGTTTTATGCCTGTTTTTATGACCGGAAAGTGCCTGGTTATGGCCAAAAACGGTCAGAAAACGGGCGCACGGCTTATGCCCGGTTTTGCTTGGTGACCGGAAAGTGCCTGGTATTGGAAAACAAAAATGGCGCCCGTTTATGCCCGTTTTTATGACCGGAGAGTGCCTGGTTATGGCCAAAAACGGTCATAAAACGGGCGCACGGCTTATGCCCGTTTTTTTGTTGGTGACCGGAAAGTGCCTGGTAATGGAAAAGAAAACTGGTGCCCGTTTTATGCCCGTTTTTTTCCTATGACTGGAAAGCGCCCGGCAAATTATTTGGCATGTTACTGCACCTTTGCTGAAACTACACACGCAAAATTTCCTTCATAAGATTAAGTTGGCATGATTCCATAGTAGTCAGCTCCGGAATAAACTTTTACTAATTTCAGCAACAGAAAGAAAACTAAATACATTATTAAATAGATGAGAGATACTGAAAACAAAAGAAGCAACAAAATTAAGCGACAGCAAAATTTCTTGTATCGTACAAGTTTCATCATTTTTATCTTCTGCAACAATATAATAAGTTCAGATCAGTGACAGATATGTACACAGATGTTGTAAAATCACGTGTGTAGACATGGCTAATGTCAGTGACACAGTTAAGAATGAAAACCTGACAAATCTTAAGGCCGATTGTGGACAGCACAAGATGTGTTTTATCCAACTAAGCTCTGAAATACCAGCTTCACAAGAAACAATGGTCAGCGCAAATAAAGTTATTGTTTCATATCAAAAAGACAACAGAGAAAAAAAGTTTAAATTTAAATTGTGGTATGATTTATTTTATATGCCACGTTCATTTCATGCCACATAAGTGTCTTCAAGAGATTTTCTTTTGACCCAAGAAGTTTCATGTAACATTTACATTACTGTCAAAGGCTGCAATTTGGCTTTCTGTTCTCCGAATTTCTTGTCCCAGCACCGGCAATGCATTCTGAAAAATACAAATCGTTCAGGGAAGAGTGTAAGTCTTTACCGTTTGACCAAACATTGTAAACATCGCAATTTGATGAAATAAATCAATTGTTATTTGAAAATGAGACAAAAAATGTTGAAAAATTGAAGTAGAAAAATGCATAAATATTTATGATTGTTATTAAATTAATAATGATCAAAATGTCCAACAGCTGACAGCTCGCGTATGTTGTTTATTGCATACACGATGGTGACAATCTGCAAAAAGCTCAGCACTATAGTATACCGTAAAAGCTGTGGAAACGAAGCTTACTGTTGGTGGGATGGGCTAGCGTGCGTCGCTATGCGGGTCATCAAAGGTCAACACCCC
>LD343853.1:157139-172300 GCA_001465055.1 Ptychodera flava
GGGGTGGTGCACGGTGGGCCCCTCCAGCCCACGGACTAAATCAAATATAAAAGAAAGATGAAGTCACCTTGCTTAATTTTCTTCTTTGTTTACATTCTCATCATAAAATGATACAAAAATAAAACTTCGAACAGTAAAGATTTATTAAAATGAAACACTGTGAGAATAAATGGAATTATTTAATTTTTAAACACTTTTTTCATTAATTTCAGAACTTAAAACGTTTATCTGATGTAAAATTTAAAGTTTTCAGTATTGTTAATTAGCATCTAAGTCATATATGTCTTGTTCTTTAGAAACCAATTTTTGGTAGGTCACTGTGCTCAGTTTTTTACAATTTGACAATTAGCCAGGAATTCACAATTTGCATACTCTCTCACGATCGTCATTTTGTGTGCTCTTCGACAGGTGCCATTGACTCGGCCAGAGGTGGATTAACTCAAGTCGGCTTAGACTGATAAATCCAAAAGTTCACCGATGCGTTTAAAAATTAATCAATTTAAGAACTTGCCTTGCAATATGACTCTACTAACTGCTGATAACAGGTAGTGTTGAATCAGCGACCAGAGTTGCGCGATACATGTTTATTCTTCTGTGCACCATATCCTTTACAATTATGCGGGCTTGTAATAATTCGGGAGGACTTGAAAAATTTTGAACATATAGAGAGGCTTTTGAAATTTTAAAGGGTATTGACGGGCATCTGAAAATAAAAGATTTCAATTGTGATTCCTCCTGCCCCCTCACCTATCATTGTTTGTGAACGGAGCCTTATTAGGGCGAGAGACAACAGTTTTAACAAGCTGACAGTAACAACTCTTTATTCTCACATTGCCTTCAACTTTAAATAACACATGTCTTAAATGGGAACTTACAGGACCGTGGGCACACAATAGAACGATTATTCATGATGCACACAATTTACACTGCGCGGCATTTTTTCGAAGTCATGTGTGGACGATGGTTCAGGCGATACCGAAGGATTCAAATTGCTAAGCAACGGTTGCTAAGTGTAATTTCAAAAATCAATCAAAATACAAATCTTTCATGGTTTTCTTTGCATAATAAAGATTTACAGAACCATATAATTCCAAAAGACGCGCGATTGGTCAGTGACGTCACACATGTGCAAATTTTCACAGCTCTACTTTAAAACGTTTCAGCTCGTACTTTGCACCAAACTTTCAAAAATTTCAGAATGTAACACATGGGTATCTGTTTAGAGCCCCTAGCATGGATTATGTTATCTGTTCAATTACAAACGATTTTTGAACAGGAAAATATCTACTGTCACAGTGTTATTTTGTGAAATTTTGAAGGGTTTTATGGTGGTATCTCAGTAATGGTTCAGAATTTTTAGAAACGCATACTTCTCTATATTCTCATGTATGACTTCAATAATCCTACCAAAAGTCAGCTAAATTGGTTTACAATTGAGAGCTTTGAAAGGTTTTGAGCATTTTCAAAATACCGGGAGTCGAAAATCCGTAGAAAACAACGGATCGGTAAGATTTTGCACATGCAAAAGTGCGCGTTTGAAACGTTGCCAGCGATAGCAACCAACGCACGCTTTGAATCCTTCGGTATCGCCTTAATGGAGGGTAAACACTATCTGTTACAGATTAAGAGGGATTTAGAGCATTCAATTATCACCTTCTGTTCAAATTTAATAGAAACCTGAACAAGGGATTTGTCTCCACGGGTAAAATACACTGAATGCGATCGTTTTACGGCCGTAGTAATATCCAACGTCTGCCTAACTGCAGTCAGTGTAAACGTCGACTAAAATTAAAACTTCGTCGTATACTACAGCATGATGAGAGTCTTATGTGTAACCAATATAGTTGTTATAAGGAATGAATCAATAGCAACCTTTTCGCCTTCTATTTGACAACATAAACAGTGCTGGCAGCATCCGACAACTGCCACAAATTCGCAAACAATGCCAAGGGCATGCCACGCCGACCATTACGAAGTGACACGTGACTGTCAGGATTTTGACTTTGGGGATTATTGAGGTGAAATGCTTGTTGAGGTAACGAAAACTTTGACTGCATACGATACGATAGGCCTACAGGAATTTGAATAATGCATTCATTTTGTAACAAACAGAACTTAAAGTTTTCCATTGACATATATCAAAACTGAGACTATCGGAATATACTGTACAGGTATGACAAATCCGAGCATTGATATTTTACCAGGCCGTGGTGCAGTTCGCCGCGATTGCAAGTAAGCTTGTTCTGATACATCGCCGTCGTACCCGCAAATGATGTTTGTTTGTGCAGTTTTTGCATTTATCTGGTGACAAAAATTTGTGAGCCTTATGACCTTTCGACACAATTGCAAATGAAAAGACAGGTGTGTATTGCTCGCTTTTTGCCAATCACTTTAACATTTGTTGCGGATCGAGGGGCTGTGACAGACGCAAATAAATAGAAAAGCAGTACTGCACTACTGGATTTCAACAATGTGCCGATAGTAACGATAGTGCTCGTTGTCTCAAATGTACGGTAACAGAAACCTATTTGCCATTTACTTTTGGGTTAAGGAAATATTACAGTAAAACAAAATTCAAAATAGAGTGATGTCAAATGGATTTTCTGGGGCATTATCAAAGACGTGATTGGCGATACGACCACTGACTTGCCGAAAATGATCTTTCTGTGAAGGCATGAGTATAGCCATGGAGCTACCATGGTATAGCCCTTAATACGATGCTGTGTGTTCCCGCAGTTCTACCTGGAGGCCTCCCACCACAGCCCAGCACATAATAATTATATTTCTCAATTGATTTACTAGTTTGATGCAATAGTATGACATGCATTGTGCGGTCACAACCAAAGTGAAAAACTGACATACTCTCATCAGTATGGTTCTTATCCCAAAGGTTCAGAGAAAACTGTCTCCATTTCATTACATTACATTCATTTTAAAATGTTTTCTCATTTTCATTGTGTTAGTGCAAAACTTTGTTGACACCGTGGGTGGAGATAATGTAAGTTTTGAAATGACCATTGGTATCAGGTTTGATAAATGGTACAAAGACGTTGGCAATCTATAGACGCATGTTGAATGTGTATGACATAGTGTCATGTCATTATTATTCATGAGCTGTCATTACTATTCAGGAGGGCATTCATATCTGTCTTGGCCCACGTGTACTCAAGTAAGTCTCCAGCTTAGCATCACTCGATGTACGTAGCCTAGTGCTTCGTGTAATCAAGTAGCGTCTTAGATTTTACAAGTACTCGCTGCTTCAAGTCGTCTTTACATCCTTTCAACATTGGAATACCAGCCTTGCAGACCCGACATGCTACCACGTAACCGACAATACCATCATAACCTCGGTTATGTCACATTAGTGCCAACTTCATGAGATTCAGACTCATATTATCAAGACGGACTTGGAGGAAATCTGGTTGTAACAAAGCTTAACCTGTAAGTACTTGAAGATATTTGTAAGCGATGTGTGAAGCACGCTTGGAACTTTAACAAATAACTGTGTGCTACTTAAAGCTGAGAGACTCGGAACGAATGCTTCTATAGCTTTTGTAATCTGACATTGCTACAAGCAGCAAGTTTTACTGCTGAAACTTTGGAAAGTGCTATCTGCAGTGGAGAGATTGTTGTCCTGTATATGTATTGGTGTGTGCCAGCATAGCAGAATCTCCGGTCCACTGAGATAGCCTTGTATAACTGAATTTGCGGATCAACTTAATACTGGTTCAGAGGTTGCCGTGTGTACGGAGCTTATAAACCAAAGACAGGAAGTTGGACTGTTAGCATTGTCAAGGCCAAGACATCTAGCGGAAAAGTCAACCATCGCCAGTAGAAGACAAATTCACAGTCAACGGTGGACAATATAGAAGGCAATAGAACTTTTGTGTGAAGTAAAGTTATTTGAACTTTGCCGTCGACACTGTCATTAAAGCAACCGGATTTGCTTTTTTATGACTTTTTAATTTCTGGAAAATTTCTGTGTGCAGATAATTTTCACAATCTTTTTGTTGCAGTGTTTAATAAGTCTTTCAGTATACGCGGGAAAACACACCCTTTTGATGCAAAAGACTGTAAGTACTAAATATAAACACCTATTAAAACAAAATCTAAACAATCTAAAGATAGCTTGTTTTTCTTGGCTGAAAGCCCCTTTACTAAATACCTATGTAAATCGTACGACAGGACATCGGCATTTCTGTGATTGTGCACTTGTGTATCTTTTCATTAGCAGCAAAAAACAGAGAAAAAAAGCTGAGGGAAATACTAGCATCCAATTAAGGAATATGCACTAGCTGGGAGGGGTCAACACAGCAGGTGGTTGATACCATTGCATCCTAGGGGTGACCAGGTAAGTGTATATCCTTTACTACAGCGGTGTGCGAGGGGTACTGTCGAGTGAGTGATATTATGCCCGATTTTGAGACTGAAGTAAGTTTTCCCAGTATGACAGAAAGCCAAGGCCCGACAGTTAAGAAAGAGCCTGATGATGATTATGGCGCAACAAGTGGTTTAAGGGGAAAAGAATTAACTGAAAACCTGTTGCGTAAAAAAGAAATTCTTCAGCTCAAATAGGATGTGTATAGACAAGAGCAGGCAAATTACGCGCAGCATTTAGAAAGATAACGGATGCGTATAAATTTAGAAAAAAAAACGCGTGCAGGAATTGCAGGCAGAAAGAGAACAACACGCACACAGTTTGAAAATGAAAGAATTGGAGTTAAAAGCAAAAGAAAATTGGCATGATGTGGATCGTGAGTTCAATGATTGGACTGCTAAACTCCCTAAGTTCAAAGAAGGGGACAATGTTGACACACATTTGCGTACATTCGAGAGGCTAGCTCGAACGTACAGTTGGCCTAAGAGGATTTCGCCAAAGAAATTAGCTCAACTCTCGTTGGTAAGGCCCAGGAGGCATATTATAGGTTGAAAGAAGATGACCCCCTGGATTATGATATGGTCAAAGTTGCCATACTTAGGAAATATGAGCTCACCAGAGAGTCATACAGAGTTAAATTCAGAGCTTGCAAACATACAGCTGAAGAGACATTCTGTATATGGGGTGATATTTTTGCCGATACTTTTGACCGTTGGATGGAAACAAGTGGGGTTCCATCCTTAAGTGGTGACGAAAACTATGAACGGGTACGCGAACTATTTTTAATGGAGCAATTAGTTGAGGACATGCCAAAACAAATGCAAACATGGTTGAAGGAAAGGGATCCTGAAAACTATAAAGAGTTGATAAAACTTGATGAGACATATAAATCTGCTCATTCTGACGCTGCTAGCGATCAGACTGAGCGGAAGCAGGTTTTCAAAAATTTTAACAATAGATTAAGGGAAAGAAATATGATAATTCATCCCAGAGCGGTGAGAAGTCAAAGCCTTCAGCTGCATGTTATACTTGAGGAAAAACTGGTCATTTGGCAAGAAATTGTCCCAAACAAAAGTCGGATAAAAATGCAGGTTCAGCGAAGACAAAGGTCGTTGGCCATGTCAGAAGAAAGGATGACAAAGGCTATGATATTTGGGCTGAATTTGGTAATGAGTATCTACTTTGGAGAAATACTTACATTTGGTCTTTAGACGGTAAACCAGTGAGTATTTAGAGGGACATGGATTGTTGTCAAAGCTGATGATGTAAACAGTGGGAGTGAGTGTAATGATACCTCCCATAATGCATCAGCCCTTGACGAGCCGTTGGATGAGACTTCATCAGATCTGAGTGACATCAGTGATGATGAGGAATATGCTAAAATATTAAGGTTAGATCGGGATAAGTCAAGAGAACTTCAATCGGTCGATCCTACTCTTGCAAAGGTGTGAGAGCATGCAGATGCAAATCAATCGTTGGATCATCAAACTGGATTTTTCTGGCATGAGTAATTATTGTATCGCAAGCAGATTTCTTCACTTAAGGTGCATGAAGTTAGACAAATTGTAGTACCAGCGGAATGTGGCAAAGCATTGCTAATAGTGTCACATGACATACCTCTGTCAGGACACCTTTGCATTGAAAAGACTAAACAAAGGTTACTACAATACTATTACTAGCCCGGTATATTCAAGAGGTTGCAGAATACTGCAGGACTTGTAGTCCATGTCAAAAATCTGCAAGATGGAGAGCATCTGAGAAGGCTCCCCTTGTTTCGATGCCTATTACAAATATACCGTTCAAGTTAATGGCAATGGATATTGTTGGTCCCTTGAAAAGAACTTGACTTGGGAATAAGTTTATTTTAGTCGTGGATTATGCAACTCAGTATCCCGAGACCTTGGCTATGCCAGACTAGGAAGCCGAAACTATTGTGACAGCATTGATCAAAGTTTTTAGTCGTATTGCACTACCTAGTGAAATTTTGACAGACCAGGGTACCAACTTCATGTCGCGTCTTATCACTGATATGTGTGCTAAGTTGAAGATCTCAAAGATTAAAACTAGCCCATATCACATTAAGGAAGTAGATTAACTGAGAGGTTTAACAGCAATCTCAAGGCGATGTCACAACTTTTTGTAGCAGAAGACCCAAAGGAATGGGACCGATATTTGCCGTACCTTCTTTTTGCATACAGAGAAGTACCACAAGCGAGTACCGGTTTCTCACCTTTCGAGATAATGTATGGTCGAAGTATATGGGGACCACTTGTTGTGATCAACGATCAGTGGACCGAGAAAAGTTCACAGCAGGAAAACTTGGTGCAATACGTAATAACGATGTGAGAAAGGCTTGCTGACATGAGAAAAATTGTCAAGAAGAACATGGAAAAAGCCCAAGCACGACAAAAAAGGTGGTATGATAGGGGAGCAAGCACTATGGGCAAAAAGGGCCCTAAATTGTTCAGTACAGCGCCTCCGCCGGACAACGCTTTGGGCTGGTTGCTAGTGATGACAGTGAACATTGTATCAATTTCATTTCAATAAAATATCGATCAAAATCTGCTCGCCTGTCGCTCATAATTTCACGTTACGCCATGAATATTTCCATGACAGCCCGTATATATTGACTTATGTACCATAAAATCAACGTATCGGTTGTTTTCTTCCACTCAAATTGAATCGAAGACAATTTGTTTAGTTTTGGTGATACTTTTATGTCTCAGCATATTTTGGCGCTCTTTGGACAAGTTTTGCGCCATGCAATCTGCGGGTATGCAACACAACATTGTAACAATTCGCAACAAAAGAATATCGATCAATAACGTTCACTACACGTTCACAGTGGAGACTCAACACCAGTTCGCTTTCGTTTTGTGTTATTTTTACCAATTTACTGCGATATTCATGGTTCATATTCACCCAAATTTTGTATAAAAGACAACAATCTGACAGGTATTTGAACTGTACAATTTAGGAGACACTTGCTGATTAATTTGCGTCAATTTCAGACCCTTGTTCTGCACATGTAAACACCATCAGATCGCCATATTGTTGACGGTAACAGTATATTTCAGTGATCAGAATAAATAGAATGGCAATAAAAAAAATTTAACGAAGAAATTCAAAAATCTAAAACGATACGATTTTTGCTTATTAGTCAGAGGATCATTGTACCAATTTTCATAATCATTGGTTCAGAATTGAAAAATTTGAACCGGCGAGAAGTTTGCAATGTGTTCGGTCGATCGGACGCGCATAAACGCCATTGTTTTCTATGGGAATCGAGATTATTCGGCACATCGTAAAATGAAAAATACACCTGAAAAAACCCGCCGGACCAACTTTTTCATTTCGCTGTTATTTCTCACAATATTTGAGATTAAGCATCTCATGAAGGTTCACTAAAACTCTATGGTTTTAGATTTTTGAATTTCCCTGTTATTTTTCTGAAATGACGAGTTTACGATCGTTTGTGCTGTTGGCCGTGTTTTCGCCTATTTTTACATAGAGTATTCGCTTCGGTATTTTAAGAATTCCTTCATGAAATTATTGCCGAAATATCACAATAGACAGAGGAACATATGAGGAAATGGAATCTGCATCTCTTTCCTGAATATTTAGCTGTGCGGCTAGGAAATTCGACGAAGTTTTAAACATTATGCGGAAGCTTGATTTGGCGCTCTTTACGCTCATTCAGCGTATTTGCGGCAAAAAATTGTCACATGTTGAGTGAACAATATAGAGGCCATTTTGCCCACAGTGAAGGAAACATTCTTTTAGAAACAGTGATGAAGTACTTGTACTCTTACCTTCCTCCACACATAAATTGAGTGCTCAGTGGCAAGGACCATTCACTGTGGTGAGGAAAGTCTCAAACGTTGATTATGAAATTGAGCGAGATGGCTGAAGAAAACTGAAACGGGTTTATCATATCAACGTGCTAAGAGCATGGAAAGAGAGAAATAAACCGGTGTATTTTGTTGACACTGTTAATGCTGTGTGCAACAAGGAAATAGAAAACTCTATGTACTATACACCAGAGGATCAGAGCACAGAGACTTAGAGAGAGATGTAGTAATCGTGGATTCGGTAACTGCGGATCAACGTGTGGAACTGTTACGCTTACTGCAAGAGTACAATGATGTTTTAACTGATGTACCCGCTTGTACTGATCAGGTAGAACACATTGTGATAACTACTGACAAAACGCAAATTTGTCAGAAGCCTTAACGTCTACTGCAGGCAGCTAAAAAGACAGTTAAAGTGGAAAATGCTGAAAGCTGGAATTATTACTGAATCAAAGAGTCCCTATGCCTCGCCGATCATCTTAGTAGAGAAAAGACAAGTGGAGTTAGATTTTGCGTAGACTTTAGGAAACTGAATCAGGTTACAGTATCTGATGCATATCCAATGCCTAGACAAGACAAATTGATTGAGGAAATCGGTGGATCGAACTATATATCTATTATGGATCTCACAAAGGGATATTGGCAAATTTGCCTGAGCAAACGCGCTAGGGATAAGTCCGCCTTTATCGCTACTTTGTGAATAATAATACTTGTTTTATTGGAGTTTAAATGGGCTCGGTTCGAGGCTGTGAGTGGGAAGGTCTCAGGACGAGGCCATGTAATGGTTAATCAGTATTGGCTTCGACCTCAGAGCGTTCACATGTGAACAGCCTTTGTCCACAAAGCTATTGTTCCCGCGAACGAATAGCAACAATGTCAGACAAAGCACAAAGTTTCCGCAAATGGTGTAAGGCAGCAGCCCTAACGGAGGATACACACGACGTGCTAACTACACAAGGCATCCCATCAACCTATGTCCTGAAGTGCCTCAACAATCAAGACATCATCGGACTTAACCTGCCTATAGGCCAATGTGGACTGCTCCGCTGGGCATGGAACAACTTAGAACTACCTCCAATTGCCATGACAAATTTCATGAACTGCTTCTTTTATTGCAGAAGCCTTTAGGTCTCCATCACATTCGTACTTCATTATTTGCTCTTTCCATCAAGGACTTGAGAAGGTTGCATGCCTATGCATTGGGATTGTCTTTGACAGATCCGAACACACAACCGTACAGACTGGTCAGTATTATTGCTGACATTGCACTATACAGACTATACAAGCGTGTTTGTGCTGAACCTATGATTGATGATCATCGTCAAAGGAATTGATGCCATTAATATCAGCAATATACTTCACAACAAAAAGGTTACATCAACTATACCTGTATACTTTAAGAACCAGTCTGTACCTATTCTGTCATGTCAATACACCAAGACTATCTCCAATAAAATATTCAATTACAATAAGGCATTGCGGCACTTGAAAATTGATGAATTCCTTCAAACACCAGCATCCTGTGACTGTTGTACATCTCCCTTCAAATATACTCCAGTTGGCCATGTCATCACTGGTGATTTGAACTTGGTTGAACATCATCACCTTCGTAAGATATTATCTTGTGGACCCAAGTGCAGAGAACCTCGCAGGATCAACTGGAACCATAATTTTAAGATCATTATGGACTCTGTTGAAGAATATACCAGGAAATGGGCTAAAAGGGAGGATGTAGAGCTGGACACACTGTCAGAATGGGTCAAATCTGTGAGGAAAATCGACTAAGATCACATGTTTGCAGAAGACCCTATTCTGTATTTAAAGATCCTGATGCTATTAAGTGTTTTAATGATATCCATGACAAATATGTTGTCGTTCCTGCTGATAAAGCTGCCAATAACATTGTATTTGTCTGTAAGAAGTATTATTTTGAATGTCTTATAGATGAACTTGGTGTAACTAAGACCTCCACCAGCTCCATTCACAGACAATCAATGTTCAGCAAATCTGAAATTTTGGCAAACCATAAGTCATTCATGGATAATTTTAATATTACAACAAAGGATGACCATAATAAGTTGCCTAGCTTATACTGCATACATACCAAAGCTCCACAAAACACCTTACAAAGCTAGGTTTATTGCAGGATCTTCAAAATGTTAAACAACAGAGTTATCGAAGATACTGACTTCTGTTCTTTGTACTGCTAAACGGGGACTTCAAGCATACTGTGATGTTGTCTTTTCTTGCAGTGGTATAAATCAAATGTGGATATTAAAAAATTCGAAGGAACTCTTGGAAAATTTGAAATCAAGATCTGTTTCAAAAATAACATCTATTAAAACTTTCGATTTTTCCTCATTGTATACCACAATACCACATAGTAAATTGAAAGAACGCTTGAAAAACATCATCAACCCAGCATTTTTCTACAAAAACGGTTCACGCCGTTACAAATATGTAGTATTAGGGTATAATTCTACATATTTTGTTAAGAATGTTACTAACGCTAAATTGTTTTATACCAAGAAAGACATTATCAGTATGCTTGATTTCCTCATCGACAACATATTTGTAGAATTTGGAGGACACATTTTCCAACAGTGTGTAGGAATTCCTATGGGCACTAACTGTGCTCTCTTGCTTGCAGACTTATTTCTCTTCTCATACGAGGCAAAATTTATCCAGAACCTAATCAAATAGAAAAAGGTCTCTGTAGCTCGAACTTTCAATCTAACATATAGATACATAGACGATGTTATTTCAATGAATAACTCTGAATTCAGTAAATATCTTGCTATGATTTATCCTCCAGAATTGGACATTAAAGAAACTACAGAAACGGCCTTTTCTGCTTCATATCTGGACATATTACTTGAATTTGACTCTAATGGTCACCTTTCTACTAGGCTATATGACAAGAGAGATTATTTCAACTTTAGTATCATCAATTTTCCACACCTCATACGTAATATTCCACTCTCACCAGCTTATGGGGTATACATTTCCCAGCTTATTCGATATGCTAGAGCATGCAGTTCATATGGTGATTTTGTAGAGAGACATGGCCATCTCTCTTACAAACTGTTAAATCAAGGTTACAACAGAGCAAGACTTGTCTGTACATTCAAGCGCTTTTTTGGCAGGTATCGCAAGCTGGTAGATAAATACAATATCTCTCTTCGAAAAATGATCACTGATGGCATCGGTGACACTGGGCCTCAGTTAGTGACCACTACCTATCTGACTTATAGATTGATATATGGCGGGTGCCACATGTGGGGCAGGATGCGCTTACTATTTTCGAAACACCTGACATCACTTCTTGGTCTTCTGGCCAGAGGTCCATATATCCTTCTTTCATGAATATGACTTTGTTTGTGTACCATCTATTTACTATCTGTTCTGTGCTGTTTTGTGTCTATGTTTACAACTATTGTCTTACGAATTCTGACCTAGTGTCATTGGATTATGGATTGGTATGATTGCGATTATTTTTTTAGACGCAAAACCCGCAAAACAACAGGCACCTTAAGACCAACCTGCACACGGGACAGAAACATCAGGGGTGAGTACAAAGTCCCTTGCCAAAGATGCAGAACTGAACAAACTCCTTGAAGCCTTCAGCAACGACGTGATAAAAGATATTGTATCGGACCAGCGTATCACATCCCTGAATCTAACGAAGGACGAGCGTAAACCATTACTGATTCCAGACTATGTAACCATAAAACTGCTTTGCTGGACTCTTTCGATGAGATGGAGCTAGCAGCTGAAGGGGACATGAAGCTAATTATGCGGACCACCAAGTGTAGACCGAAACCTGACCAAGTTTCCCTTCCTCAGTGGATGTCAGCCAACAGCCGAATCTTAAAGACACTGATTAACCACTGCCTGTCCACGAAGGACGCATCAGCGTACCTCGATCACACAGTTAATATCGGTGATTACGCACAATCTTTTATGACATGATCAGTTTTATGGTATGATCACAAGTATGCAAGAAACAGGCGACAGACTCAATGACATGGGGATCCGTGGACCTCAATTTATCACTGTATCACCTTGATAAATGACAAACTATTGACTAAGCAAACAGAAATACTCCCAAGAAAACTACTATGAAGGACACCGTGCAATGCAACTTTGTCACACGAGAAACCAAAATCCGCTTTGATTTTCAAAAACCAGCCGGCTGCAACCACACTTCCTGCCGTTTCGTGCATGTGTGCATAGAGGATGGCTGCCGCAAAGACCATCCACAACACCGCCACAATTCGCTGCCTGGAAAAATGGGAAAATGAACTCAAATATGACATGGATCGCGACTACATTCTAAACGGCATAAAATACGATTTCGACATCATTGACCCTCGCACCCCTCTTCAAAAAGTGGAACAAATGAACTATGCATCATGCTTCGGTCCAGCTTACTGAGAGGCGGTAGAACAACAAATTTTGCACGAAATATCAGCAGGAAATTACAAGATCACGAACAGTAAACCGCACATTATAAGCAGCCTCGGTGCTATGCCCAAGAAACAATCAAACAAGGTTAGACTCATTAACAATTGCAGTCAACCTGCCGGCAAATGCATGAACTCATATGCATCTAAAAACTTCTTCAAATATGAAACAATCAATCATGCTGTCGCTATGTGCAAGCCAGGATCGCACCTGGCCAAAGTCGACCTGAAATCCGCTTATCGCTCTGTACCCATAAGTGTTGACTCACAGCATGCTACAGGCCTATACATTACAAATTCAAGCAGCATAAAACTTGAACATACATGGTCGACCCACGCCTTCGATTCGGTGCAGCAAAGAGCCTGGAAATTTTCACTCGCATCACTCAAAGTATTACCAGAATGATGAGCAGGAAAGGTGATGAAGTTTTAATCGTGTATCTCGATGATTTCCTAATCATCGCAGACTCTAAATTAGCGTGCGAACAAGCCTTTAAGACTTTGCTACAACTAAGGAAAGCCATGACTGACTTAATTGGTCATATCATGTTGTGCTGGGCATTTGATATGTTGTGCTGGGCATTCAATGTTGTGCTGGGCATTCAATATGTTGTGCTTGGCATTTGATATGTTGTGCTGGGCATTCAATGTTGTGCTGGGCATTCAATATGTTGTGCTTGGCATTCAATATGTTGTGCTGGGCATTTGATATGTTGTGCTGGGCATTCAATATATTGTGCTGGGCATTTGATATGTTGTGCTGGGCATTCAATATATTGTGCTGGGCATTCAACATGTTGTGCTGGGCATTTGATATGTTGTGCTGGGCATTCAATATGTTATGCTGGGCATTTGATATGTTGTGACTTGGCATTTGATATGTTGTGCTCGGCATTCAATATGTTGTGCTGGGCATTTGATATGTTTGGCTGGGAATTTAATATATTGTCCTGGGCATTTTAATGTTGTCCTGGGCATTTGATATGTTGGTTATATAATGGTGATTACTTGTATACCCATGATGCAATAGCATGGGCAATTTACTTTCTGGTAATGAAAACAATTACTGACACCCTTTCCCAAATATCACTGTTTTTTAGGTGTTTTTAGTATTCTATTCATACTTGTTTAACTTGGGGGGGGGCAATATCATCATATCTTTTAGCCTGTCAAAAAGGGGGTCACAAGTTTTGGTCCTGAAAGGAGGAGGTCTATCTATCTTTGGAAACTAATAACATAAACTTATCCCCCCCTCCCTTTAGTAACTGAGCGGTTCCTGAGCAATAAAATACCAAACTGATTTCCGCTCTCACGCAGCGTCCCCTGGAAAAATGACACAACGCACTCCAATTTCCACTGGCCTGTGCAATTTGACCTCACTGCTCTTCTGTTTTATTCACTGCCGCACAATACGACATGCTGGGTATAAAATGTGAAAACAAGAACTACTAAAGTCAAAGTATGGTGAAAAAAGTACAAGAATCTAATCCTTGAATGGCGCAAGTTCAGGAGGGCTCTCTCGTGTCACCAATCACAGGTGACTGACTGTTCATCCGGATAATGTTGAGTGAACGTGGCCGATAAGCCACAGTACAGGGACATAGGAGCTTTGGCACACAGAATGAGTCAAAATAAAGTCATGTAAAGTCTGTATTAGTCTAGGGATTTGTAATTTCCAATGCGTTCTAAGGTTTCATTAATTGTAGTAATCAGCTGTTCCTGAGAGACAAACCTGTAGGTAATTAAATAGGAAACTTATAGTTAAGTGTGAAAAGAGTTTGTGTATTGTTTATTAGTTTTGTCTTTGAGAACCTGCCGCTTGTAAAGCAATATTTGGAACAAGTGGTTTAAATTTAGGAAAAAGAGGAGGTAATATATACCACAACATATACGTTGACTTTAGTAGTTCTTGTTTTCGCATTTTATACCCAGCGTGCCGTATTCAGCGACAGTGTGTAAAACAGTAGAGCAGTGAGGTCAAACTGCACAGGCCAGGGGTGTTGTGTCATTTTCCAAGGGACCATTGCATGAGAGCGGAAATCAGTTCGGTATTTTATTGCTTTGGAACCGCTCAGTTTCTAAAGGGAGGTGGATAAGTTTGCGTTATTAGTTTTCAAAAGTAGATAGACCTCCTTTCAGGACAAAAACTTGTGACCCCTCCTTTTATGACAGGCGAAAAGATATGATGACATTGCCTCCCCCCAAAGATGAACAATCATGAATAGAATACTAAGAACACCTAAAAAACTCATGCCCATACTATTGCATCATGGGTATACAAGTAATCACCATTATATAACCAACATATCAAATGCCAGGACAACGTATAAAATGCCCAGGACAATTTTTTGAATTCCCAGGACAACATATCAAATGCCCGGCACAATATATTGAATGCCCATTACAACATATTGAATACCCAGCACAACATATCGAATGCCCAGCACAACATATCGAATGCCCAGC
>LD343854.1:4842-18026 GCA_001465055.1 Ptychodera flava
CATATACACTCCAGTGATACTTCTTAATGACCTCATTTCCCTGCCCCATCAAGACTAATACTCCTATTACAAGTGGGGACTATGTCATTGTCAATGACTTGTTACTGCTAGAATATACAGAATATTATCTCACATAGTGAGTGTCTGAATATTATTCTGAATTGTATTCCAAATTACATTCTGAAAGGACTCTTCTGGAATATACAGAATATTATCTCACATAGTGAGTGTCTGAATGTTATTCTGAATTGTATTCATAAGCACATTCTGAAAGTAACTCTTCTGAAAATTTCACATTCTTTGCCACTGCACCATCTCTCTAATACATACTGATGACCCACGGTGTCCACTCAAGTCTCACTTTGATTGTTTATGACATCAACGAAGCATTTTCAATATTCAGTGTCTGGTATTACGTTTATCCAGTACACTACGGTCTACGAAATCCAACCCCTGCGGCAATAAAAGACGCCTCTCTTTTCAAATCAGGCACGTACAAGAGCTCATGTATATGTCGTGTACGTACAAAAGTGTTGATTGCTACTCCAACTATGGCATTTTTCAGGCTAGATGGATTTATAAGCTTCATTCATATAAAGTATTGGCATCGATCTCGAGATTGTGTATCAAATAAATAGATAAGTAAATACAAGAAAATACTGAAGACCAGAATAGTATATATCGTTGTCAGAGCTAGCACGCATTACTTGATATCCCAACTTTTATAAACTCCACGTTGCAAGAAGTGTTCTGTACGTGAGACCCCATCATATTGGCATATCATATCCAAATCCATGACCATTATGATGATTCGATTTTATTGCAGTGTATTTTACGATTTGAAGTCACTATATATCTGCTAGCCAAAGATTTTCTCGCTGAGAGCAATTGAAGCATGTAGATCCTTCTTGAGACAGGATTCATCATATTTTTGACCAAAGTTTCCGCGTGGAAAGTCAAAAGCATCGGACAAAACTTCGTTTTGCTCACTACAAAATGTTAGTAAGAAGATATACCTCATTCATGAATGTGAAATTGTCGACGTAAAAGCAACTCATACATTCCTATGATGCCTGAAAATGATGATACAAAATACAAAATACGATTGGAACTAGCTTGGGATAATTGGATGATGAAGTTATGTCTGTTTGATCTGCAAATGTAAGCTCATCTGCTTTTCTTTTTAAGTTAGACAATTTTTTTTTATGAGTAATTTATAATGTCGCAGCAAACAGCTAAAGAGCACCTTACACTTTTTATTATTATTTTAAAAATTTGGAAATCCAATTATCCCGAATCAATTCCAATCGTATCACAAGTTTACTAGCTTATTATATTACTGCACGATTAATATGAGCACATACTTTTGCATTATTTGGGCAGAGAAAATACCTATATTCACATATCGAGCATTTCCAGATATGACATATTGTATATTACATTCATATACATGTGATAATCTAAGTCACGCGATTTTTGTGCACATATACTAGAACTACTGACTAAAACTATCATTTTAAAACTTTTCCCCGCAATCATTGCATGTCTTATCACTTGGTCATGGAACTGCCACCTAATTTTTTACTTATTACTGCTGAGCTTCAGAACGCTATGTTCGCATGACACTGGCAGTCTAAACCTGAGAAGCAATATCATGGTCTTCGGTTTGATTAGCAACTGTTTGTCTTGTGGCATGGAATCCGTCTTCGATGACGTCAGGATGGTCAATTCCTCCGACCAGCTCCCCCGATCTTAGATCTGCGTTCAGTGTGATTGGTGCTAACTCCTTGTTCGATCCACGTTGGTGATCTTCCACTCACTCACTCTTCGCGCAGCCACCATTCCTTCTTCCGCCACACCCAAAGATGCTGGAAAACTCTTGACGAAATATAACACCGAAGATATTGCATACATGATTGGGCTCATCCAGCTGTTAGTCAAAGCTACAGACACGATGACGGGGCTTGTACTCTGGTATCCAGCTTGGCACTATATTCTCACAATTCGTATCGGACACCAGGTAAGCATAAACATCGCCACAACCACGATTAGCATTCTGATGGCTCGACGCTTTCGTCTTCGTGAGTTATCGTTGGGCGAGTTTCCGAAGTACAAGACTGTGATCATCTTTGAATACAATACAGCAAGAGGTATCAAGGGAAGGAAAAATAACAATACGAAATCAAGAACTACAACTAGTTCTACTTGTTCAGATAGCAGTTACCCGCATCCGCGATTGGTGAAATTTCGTCCGACGATTTCGACAGTTCTGGAGGTAATCCCGTTTACCACGATGAGGTTGCTGGAATAAACGAAAGCTAAACTCCACGCCAGTAGAATCATCATCCGGGCTTGATTGATTGAGATCTGTCGCTTCATCGGGGTGACGATTGCGCGATACCGGTCGATGGCGATACACAAGAGTGTGAAAATTGTTGAATTCAAGCAAGTCCACGATATTGTCATCACAGAGTCGCACAGAAACTCGGTGGCCATCCCTGCGATTTCGATAAGTCTTGCTACTTTCAACGAGATGAATAAAGCGCCGACAAAGAAGTCAGAAAACGAGAGAGATGCAATAAAATGGTTTGTTGCCGAATTTCGTAATTTTGGCTGACGGAAAATGACAACGAGAACCAACAAATTACCACCGATGATTAAGATCGAACTGACAATTCCGACATGAAGGCTTGCACTGGACCAATCAACACCTCTTTATTGTCATGGCATCTGTCTACTAAAGTCATCAAAAATTTATGTTTTGTTCTGACTATCAAAAAACATAGTTTTGCATACGTAGAAACGTATGTTAACATAAACGTGATACTTCCCCGAACTCCGACCAACGCTGAAGCTGTTCTAAATTCACGCCCCATTTAAAAGAAATGCTTCACATTTAATTTCCGTAACTGCATGTGTACGCTCTTTGATCTTTTCACCCGATGCGTCCGCACTCTAAATTGCATGATGTATATACTCTTCACAGAATCACCGTTGTTACCTGGTCTAATGATCACTTAAATAACCGCAATTTTCGTACATGGCGACCAAAGCGATTTGTAATGGGGTTATCATTGTCCCTCGCATTGTAACCGAATGGTAATTACTCTGCGTTAAGTGCATTTCCCACTTAAATAACCATACGATTATAACCATCTGCAGGATAATCATAGGAATGATGCCGTGACCAGTCGGGATATGAGCTATAATTGCTGAGCTTCGAGAAATAGGATTTAAAATCTTGTCGGGCTTTGCATTGCTTTCTAATTCACTATTTCTTCCGGAAAACTTCTTAGAAATCAAGTTGAGTAGAACAAGATTTCAGATCTTATATATAGTTATGGAAACGTTTTCACTCCAGGTTGTAGAAATAGCAGGATAAAATCTCTCTCTCTCTCTCTCTCTCTCTCTCTCTCTCTCTCTCATGGAAAAGGTGATGCTGCCCTACTTCTGCTTTGAATGTGACCGTCTGTTGCTTCTGTCGGCATTTATCAAAGGTAATTCCGGACAGTCACTATTGATACAGATCGGCATGAGAACCAGTGATTAACGCAGATGTTGTCATCGCTCCGAAGCTGCATTGAATAGATATTGAGAACCGATGTGCAGTCCTGCCCCGAGAGTCACAGTGACTGATTTTAGCGTAATTCAGGTCTGTGCGGGGAAAGCCTTCAAGACTTATTTTTCGTAAAGCAAAACTCTATGGTGACACTCTCATCAACGTTTTGACTGTCCGCTACTGTGCAAAGAACAGATCGACACAATACTTATTTTTAATTTAAGCGTATGAAGCCATCACGGTATATCAGACGGGTTTTCAAATATCGCACGTTTTCTATAGCGTATCGTAAAAAACTGTTAGTTGCACGGGCGTTGCCCACCACTTCGAATACTTTGCCTCGTGGAATTGTATACATATATTCCAACATCCAGAACAAATACAGCCTACACAAATTTAATTTTACTCTAATAAGTCGCCATGACTTTGGGCAGAATTCAACTTCTCACTCTATTTCGGACAAAATGAACATAAATGCTGATAAAATCGGAAGTTAGAAAAATACTATTATGCCGTTCAAGTGAACACTGCACATCCTGGGCACGTATTGAGTTGCCGTTGTTGCCCTCTCGAATATTTCGGATATACAAAATTCAAAAAGCAAAGAAGAAACGAATGGCGTGTTTGCTCTTGTTACCAAACTTCAATTAGCAACTTTTGTCACAGACAGTAGTAGCGGGTGAGTATTCGTAGCTTTCTCTTTAGAAAATGTGAAAACATGGAAGATAGAAGATTTTGTTGACTGACAGCCTTGTGTACCCAGATTTGGCAGAAAAAGAGTATGAAGGTGATGGAGCCACGACTTTCGCAACTAACAATTTTTCTTATGTTTCTCGGAATCGAAATTTACATATAACAATTCAGAAAAATAAAAAAATCCACGTATCACCAGATTAGTTTTGTGGCTAGAAGAGGTTGTAGTACACTCCGATTTCACGTCAAGCAATTAAAAATTCTATATATACCATACAATCTAACCTCACACATATATGTATCTATTTTAAATATAGCTCTCTGAAAAACAAACAAACATTTACTTGACTTCGGGCCATGTTCATTGATAGTGTCAAGTTTTAGAAGATTTTCGTTGCAGTATTATCATGAAAATTTGAATTATCACAATTTATATCCTTTTCGCTGATAACTGACATTTTTGTTAAATAAAATCCCCAATTCTGTTTATTAAAAATACTTTGTCAAATATATCATACTTCTCACCAAATATTTTTTTGTTTTCACACATTTTATGTAGAATTTTTTTCAGTCAATTCTCTATGGCATTCGAACTCCCAGCGGATGGCACCCTACCACCTAGCGAAAACATCACAGTCGAAACCGTTCGGCTAAATCCTCACCTTGTAAAGAGTCTTTAAATAACCCAGCCATGGTTGTTACAGTTTCCCTCTCAACTTTATCAAAGCGATGAATACATCGCTTAGCTGGGCGAAAGACAGCCTCTGGGACAATTCTGCCCAGCAGCAGAGCGATTAATCCAGTATGAAATGTCGAACTTTATATATTCCGAATAAAAAATATGGGAGCACAACCTATTTACGGAGTCACATCCCTGCAGTAGCGTTTATATCCTGCTTGGTGACCCCGATTTTCATTCTTAATTTTGAAAGAGAATGATTGAAAGTTTCCCAGGGAAAGTTTCAGTAAAAGTTCAGACTTACTATTTCCGAGGCGCATACTACCTTAGACCAAAAGCAAAGGTGAAGTTATTTTTCTATTTTGCCATGATTTTAGAAAGCAAGTTTTTCGTCCGTCCCTGAAAATTTACGTGGCGAACTTTAGATAATGTCTGAAGTATTTCAATTGTACGATAAGGAATGTAACATCAATGACGACATAGAATTACAAATCTGCAAGGGGATGCGTCTTTCTCTCCATGGCTAAATATCGCATATCGCATTCAAACTGCGAATGAACTCGCATGAAGAACCAAGGTGGTTGTTGTGTTCCAAATTGTCGAAATGATTATTTCAAATCTATTGTAATTTCCTATAAGGTACATGTTTATGATATAACTTACACGATACTGATAGTAAGTCTTTTGGCAATTTCGTATACGGCGGAACAGCAATCCCAGGATTGGATGGTTCAGGTTCAAGTCGATGCCAGATTTTTCGAATGGAGTGAGCACATCCCGCCTAACATGTTTCATCCACCATCTACATCAACAAAGCGTCTTTCGATGACCGATATTTCTCTAAGTCTGGTCCTTCTTCTTGGAACAACCGACCGTTTAATCTCAATCACACAAATCATTAATGTCTGTAGAGATGATATTTTTGTTTGTGTACATGTTTATGTCATACTGCATTCTGAAAAGCTGGTTATTTACATGATCTGTACCCACTTCCTTTTGTTGACTCAAGGTACAGCTCACACTTTGTTCGTCATTCTCTGGAGACATCTGTTCAAACGCTAGCTTACCTTCTTGTCCACGTTTGTACAGCGCATATACAGGGACATCCATCTACTCAGTTTTCAAACTTTATTAACACTGCTACGTCGAAATGCTACTACAATAATCAGTGAAAACAACCACTAGTTAAAGTTCAAAGTGTGACACACTGTGACCATTAAAGTCTATGTCATGAACACATACTGAAGTTTCGAGATGAATATAGGATACGTACAGACTGTTGTGAAACGGGAATAATTGCAGAATTACTCATCACTGGTTGGTTGGTGGAGATGACTCACACGAGGAATGTTAACACGTGATTTTATGTGAAAGAATGGCAGTCGTTAAGTACGGAAGCGTATTGGTGCCATTTTTATAGGAAAAAAAGTAAAATAATCTCGTAATTACGAGTTTTTAATTCTCGTAATTACGAGTTTTAAAATCTCGTAATTACGAGTTTTGAAATCTCGTAATTACGAGTTTTTGATTCTCGTAATTACGAGTTTTAAAATCTCGTAATTACGAGTTTTTTATTCTCGTAATTACGAGTTTTCAATTCTCGTAATTACGAGAATTAAAATCTCGTAATTACGAATTTTTATTCTCGTAATTACGAGTTTTTGATTCTCGACACTATAAGCCCTGATTCTCTTAGTTATCAGACAATCCTTAATAACTCAGTCCTTATATAGTTTTGAGCTTTTATTTCTCATACATATTGTTGGTTATTGTTCAACGAGAATATGGTGTTTTCAATATGGTGTTTTCAATATGGTATTATCTTGATTTATAAGGTTTAGTAAGCAATTATAATACACTCGTAGATGAATAAATAAATGAATGAACTTTGGACTGTTACATGGCTACAATTGTAGATATTCAGTATGTTATCCATTAGATCAAAAGTCAAGCATAATAGCGTGTAGATTTTGTCTGGCTGGATAAACATTCTTTTTAGGGTGAAATATCAATAGTATGACATTATGCAAATATTTCACATCTGTCAACACCTTTATTAGAGTCTCACAACCTAATAAACACCCCCTCCCCGCCTCAGGAGATAATCCCCGAACTCCGAATACCTGCCGATGTGATGTTATTTTTTTTACATCCAGCATAGATTGGCAGTTGCCATCATGTTGGGTTTGCACTAGAAATTATGACGAACAACTGACATCTTCTGACACCCCTTCATGTGTGAAAAAGACATTATACAAAACAGCAGTGAATGAGGAAGTCGGACAGATTTCCAAACTTTCAGATTAGTATTATTTGCAAACAAAGATTTACACAATCAAAGTTTGTATGGAGACAGATAAAGTAAAGAAAGTTTAACAATCCGTGTCTTTGCATTGCTTCTTCCTAATGTAAAAGAATAGTACACAAACATTGATTATGATCAAGATGTATGACCGAATTGAAGTGCAACTCATTTCAAGAACCCAAGAAATGATTGAAAATGGCAAATAAAAGCGAAAATATGTTTATTTTTATCACAGATGTTATCAAGTAGAAGTGAAAAGGAAATCTCAAAATAGACGATGAGTTGAAATAACGCTGTGATAGTTAAATTTTCATATGCTTCCATAAACATTGAAATTACAAAATCATCATTATGCAAACATTCTGGCAATTTGAAAACCTAATAATTTTGAGATTTTTATAAATTTGCGATTACTTGACTGTAGTTTTTGACCATGTATTCAGTTATTCGCAATGACAATGACGGACTATAGATTCTCATGACAAGATAATTCTCGTAATTATGAGTTTTTAATTCTCGTAATTACGAGTTTTCCAATCTCGTAATTACGAGTTTTTGATTCTCGTAATTACAACTTTTTGATTCTCGTAATTACGAGTTTTTAAATCTCGTAATTACGAGTTTTTGATTCTCGTAATTTCGAGTTTTTGATTCTCGTAATTACGAGTTTTTAATTCTCATAATTACGAGTTTTTGATTCTCGTAATTACGAGTTTTAATTCTCGTAATTACGAGTTTTAAAATCTCGTAATTACGAGTTTTTGATTCTCGTAATTACGAATTTTTGATTCTCGTAATTACGAGTTTTAATTCTCGTAATTACGAGTTTTAAAATCTCGTAATTACGAGTTTTTGATTCTCGTAATTACGAGTTTTTAATTCTCGTAATTACAAGTTTTTGATTCTCGTAATTACGAGTTATTAAATCTCGTAATTACGAGTTTTTAATTCTCGTAATTACGAGTTTTTAATTCTCGTAATTACGAGTTTTAATTCTCGTAACTATGAATTTTTGAATCTCGTAATTACTGGTTTTAATTCTCGTAATCATGTGTCTTCATTCTCGTTATCTACTCAAATGGCGTACTGACATGGCCTCTACACATTGTAGTTTTCCCCCAGCTACAATATTACCTCTATCTACATTCTTACACGACTTTGGTCAGTCTGGGGGCATGATATAGCATAGCCATTAACATGAGAACGTTGCAATAGTGTTAAGGAAGTCTGTGCCTGTATAGAAACAAAACACTTCAGCCATGTTGCTTAGTTTGCCAATTTAAGGGCAACTTGTAATCTGTAAACTCTGTACTTAGTGGATCAGCAAATCAAAATTAAATTCACAGTTCTCACTTGCACCGAATGTCAAAAAGTTTGATACATCGCGTCCATATTTGAAAAAATGCATTTATTCACAGCATAATGTAATAAATAAAATTAAACTGAACTACAATTGACGACTTACAAACTTACAAGAAGAAAACTGTCAAATATTGATTGCAAATGGCATTGGCATTCTCAAACACGTGCGTTTGTTAAATGGTGTCTAGCCTATCGCAATACGTTTCCATGTGATTTACTCAAAGTTCACCATCCATATTTTGGATCACTATCCGGTCAATCTGAAACTGATGGGAAATTAAGATATTTTAGAACATTCCATCACAACATGATGTATTAACAAACCCATCGATACATCGCACACTGCACTCATGAACGCACAATGCAAGACAAGCTGTACAATGAAAATATTTTGCAACTACATTAAGCAGAATTAGTAGGTAATATGTACAATGCTCTTTAACAGGAATTGACTTGACTTCTTTTAATTAATTCCTGCTATTACTTATCAAATGATAGGGACAAACAGATCGCCCTGCATCAACTTAGATGTGAGCGCACTGCAAACATGGAGCTGTTCATACAGCATGGTGGGTTGTTGTTGAAGTAGGGGTCATAGGTCAATCACTCTTATGCCGCGCATTCGTGGCTAGCACATCGGTGATCATTGGATGGCATGCATCTCTTATCCCTAACAGGAAACTGACCAATCTAGAAAGAAACATTTCAGTGAAAATTCAGGCCAACTACACCGCGTTTCCGACAGGAACTTCCCGTCCGAGCTTAGCTTAGCGGTGGCTGTGAGTGACCTTGACAACACCTCATTCACGGATAATGGCGGCAGTGAAAACAGTCGACGATGTAGTATGCTCATGTAATTCCGTTCTATTGCAGATCTTACCTTTCGGTTTGGTAACACTCAAACAATTGCTCAATGAAGTTTCTTCTTCTTAAAATGTTTATAATTGTTGACTGACTTCGAACATGCATATGTCGCACTGTTGTTGTGATCAAATGGCCGGCATGGTAGGACACGTCCCTTTGAAGCGTGTTGCGTTCTCTTTCATCACGTGTCATCAAAACGAGATAGAAGTCGGCTACAAATAGACGCTAACAGAAGTGTTAAATAAAACAAAACCCCAAGAAGCCCACGCAAATATTATTTGCTGAGCAGAAATATCACAAGAAAGGTGATGTCGAGAATTAAAATATCATAATTAGGAAAACCAAAATCTCGTAATTACGAGAATCAAAAACTCGTAATTACGAGAATCAAAAACTCGTAATTACGAGAATCAAAAACTCGTAATTACGAGAATCAAAACTCGTAATTACGAGATTTTTTTATTTTTTTTCTTACAAAAATGGCACGAATACGCTTCCGTAGTTAAGGAATCATACGAACAGTGAACTATCACTTTATTGACATTAGATAGCTACGTGAGCTAATGGCTATTGTATGACATTTAGCTTCCAAAAATTGTTGCGCCATTTTTCCCAAAAAGTTATTACTCGTAAATATTTTGACAGAAAGTGATACCTATAACTTTCCGAGGACTGTGACCCTTGGAAATAGGAGTTACTTTAACTGTGCGGAATCTGAAAATGTTGCTACAAAAAACAAGTAATAATGACCATTTTGCAAGATTTTCAAAGATTTGTCACATTCTCGCCGGCCCATTTATCTAGAGTGATTCAGATAGTAAGTATAGATACTGGAATGTAAATATACATCGGTAAATGTTACATTTAAAAAACATACAGCGAACTAGTCCAAGCCTTGTATATTCGACGAGAAAAGAAAATGTACTCGTGTATGTATTTTCTTTTCTTGCAAGACGTGAATGCTGAGTGGTTGACACGGCCTCGTTGCATGTTATTTGGTTAGGCAGAGGAGCATTTTGCTTCAACTTTCCTTGATCTTTATGAACTTTAATACTCTCGGAGAAGTTATTCACTTTTGAGTCGAACCAATATGAATACCGTGAGGAAAACAATCGCCTTTCACGTTCACTTCCTTTTTTTTCGAAAGTCTACTCAGATTGTAAAGTTTTTATTTTTGTTTATCACATAAACGAAGCTTTTCAATATTCAGAGTCTTGTATTACATTTTTCCGGTACCCCACGGTCTACGGGCCTTTGGCAATGAGTAACGTCTCTCTTTTCGTATCAGACACCACAAGAACTTATATCGTGTTCTAAACCCCGGCGATGGCATTTTTCAGGCTAGATGGATTTATAAGCTTCATTCACATACACCATTGATATTGATCACAGGAATGTGTATCAAATAAGAGTTACAAGAAAATACTAGTGCTGTAGCCAAAAGCATCGGACAAAACTTCGTTTTGCTCAGGACAAAGGGTTAGTAAGAAGATTTGCCTTATTCGTGGATGTGAAATTATCGATATGAAAGCAACCTATATATTCCTATGATGCTTAAAAACGATGACAGAAAATCACAAGTTTACTAACTTTTATATTACTGGACGATTTGTAAAGATGAAGACATACTTTCGCATTATTTGGGTAGAGAAAAAAACCCTATATTCACATATCAAGCATTTCCAGAAATAACATCTAAGTATATTACATTTCGAGACATGTGATAATCTAAGTCGCGCGATTTTTGTGCAAATTTACTAGAATTACTTACTAAAACTATCATTTTTCAATTTGTCCCCGACATCATTGTATGTCTTATCACTTGGTCATGGATCAAGTGAACTGTGGTCCGATTATTTTTGAGTTTCTGCTGAGCTTTCGAACGCTACGTTCGCATGACACTGGCAGTCTAAACCTGAAGCAATATCATGGTCTTCTGTTTGCGTGGCAACTGCTTGTCCTGTAGCATGGAATCTGTCTCCGGTGACGTCAGGATGGTCAATTCCTCCGACCAGCTGCCCCGGTTCCCGATCTGGGTCCAGTTCGATTTGTGCTAACTCCTTATTGGATCTACGTCGGTGATCGCGCCCACGCTTCTCGTAGCCACCATTTCTTCTTCCGCCACACCCAAAGATGCTGGAAAACTCACGGCGAAAGTTAGCACCGAAGATTGCATAGATGATTGGGTTCATCCAGCTGTTAGCAAAAGCCACAGATACAATGACGGGGTGAATTCTGTAATATCTATACTCTGGCATCCAGCTTGACGCGACGTATCTAAACATTCTCAGAATTCGTATGGGACACCAGGTAAGCGCAAACATCGCCACAACCACGATTAGCATTCTGATGGCTCGACGTTTTCGTCTTCGCGAGTTATCGTTGGGCGAGTTTCCGAAGTACAAGACTGTGATCATCTTTGAGTACAACACAGTAAGAGCTATCAAGGGTAGGAAATATAACAGCACGAAATCAAGAACTACAACTAGTTCTACTTGTTTAGATGGCAGGTACCCGCATTCGCGATCGGTGAAATTTCGTCCGACGATTTCGACAGTTCTGGAGGTGATCCCGTTTACCACGATGAGGTTGCTGGAATAAACGAAAGCTAAACTCCACGCCAGTAGAATCATCATCCGGGCTTGATTAATTGAGATCTGTCGCTTCATCGGGGTGACGATTGCGCGATATCTGTCGATGGCGATACACAAGAGTGTGAAAATTGTTGAATTCAAGCAAGTCCACGATACTGTCATCACGGAGTCGCAGAGAAATTCAGTGATCAGCCCTTCGATTCCCATAACTAGACTTGCAGCTTGGACGGGGATGAACACAGCGCCGACAAAGATATCAGAAAACGAGAGCGATGCAATGAGATGGTTTGTTGCCGAATTTCGCAATTTTGGCTGACGGAAAATGGCAACGAGAACCAACAAATTACCACCGATGATTAAGATCGAACTGCCAATTCCGACATGAAGGCTTGCATTGGACCAATCAACACCCACTGTGTGTGTATTGTCCGGGCACCTGTCTGCGAAAGTCATCAAAAGTATCTGTTTTGTTCTGACTATCAAAAAACATTTTTTGCATACGTAGGAACGTGTGTTACCATAAACGTGATACTTCTCCAAACTCCGACCAACGCTGAAGCTGTACTAAATTCACGCCCCATTTAAAGGAAATGCTTCACATTCAATTTCCGTAACTGTGTACGCTCTTTGATATTTTCATCCGATGCATCCCTTCTCTAAACTGCAAGATGAGTGTACTCTTCACAGATTAATCGTTATTGTCCGGTCTAATGATTTGTTAAATAAAAGCAATTTTCGGAGAAGCCGACCAAAGCGATTTTTCATGGTGTAATCATAGTCCCTGGCATTGTAACTGTGTGGTAATTTTACTCTGCGTTAAGTGCCTTTCCCACCTAAATAACCATACGACAATAACTATCTGCAGGATAATCATAGGAATGCCGTGATCAGTCTGGATATGAGCTATAATTGCTAAGCTTCGAGAAATAGGATTTAAAATCTTGTCAGGTTTTGCTTTGCTTTCTAATTCACGGTTTCTTCAGGAAATCTTCTCAGAAATCAAGCTGACTAGAAAAAGATTCCAGATCTTATATAGTTATGGAAACGCTTTCACTCCAGGCTGTAGGAATAGCAGGATAAGATGTCTTTGCACTTTTTTGTTCACTACTCGCAGACATTCTCTCTCTC